>JAHBMJ010002098.1:32500-50308 GCA_018398765.1 Chromera velia | reverse complement strand
GGGGGGGGGGGGGGGGGGGGGCATCTCAGTATATATCAAACATGCACACCCGTGAACGCCACCTGCAGAAATACGTGCACACAAACAGAAAGTCAGTCGAATCGCCAGAATACACATAAAAGCATGCATGCAAACACAACCTGTATCTTTAATTTGCATCGAATGATACATGAAAGCAAGAAGACTGAAATTGGGAAAGCAATCGGACGGGCAGGAAGGCCGAAATCGGGAAGGCAATCAGGCGGTCAGGAAGGCCGAAATTGGAAAGCAGTCAGGAAGCCAAGAAGACCGAAATTGGAAAGCAAGCATGTAGGCAGAAAGAACGAACTCTGGGAGGCAGTCAGACATACAAGAAGGCCGAACTTGGGAAGACAGTCGGGCCAGCAGGAAGAACAAAATTGGGAAGGCCATCGAGCAAGCAGGATAACCGAAATTAGGAAGCGTTAGGAGGAAACTTGGGCAGGAAAGAAAACCAAAATAGGGAAAGCAATCAGGCAGGTAGGAAAGCTGAAATTGGGAAGGCAACCGAACAAGTAGGAAGGCCGAAATTGCGAAGTCAGTCAGGCAGACAGAAAGGCTGAAATTTGGAAAGCATTGAGACAGACAGAAAGACCGAAATTTGGAGGGCAGTCAGGCAGGCAAGAAGGCCGAAATGGAAAAGCAGTCAGCATGGCAGGAATATAAAACTCTGGAACTTTTTTCAAGGCAGTCAGGCAGGTAAGAAGGCTGAAATTCGGAAGGCAATCGGGCAGGCAGGAAGACTAAAATTGGGAGTGCGGCGAAGGCTGAAATTCGGAAGGCAATAGGGCGGGCGGAAAGGCCGAAATTGGGAAGCCATTTAGCTAGACAGAAAGGCCGAAAGCTAGAGGGCAGTCAAGCAGGCAAGAAGGGCAAAATTTTGGAGGCAGTCAGGCAGGTAGAAAAAAACACAGGCTTGACACGTAGGGGCGCTGCTCCTTTTCGCAGTCTGAAGACTGTGGCCGTAACGAAAATGCACAGACTTACCTCTGAGGGACTCGAAGATGGACTGGAACACAAAACAAAAGTCTTTGGAAGGAGATCCATGACCTGCAAAGAGCAGAGAAGGGGGGCAGGGGTGAGCAACACACGCAAAGGGAGACGGCAGTTTTGTGCCTTGCCGAGGGCAGACCGGTCAGTCATTCAGAAACCACAATGACCAGGTTGCAGCCACACAGGAACACTCACAGACATCGTACAAAGCCTTCTGCATGCATCAAGAAGGCTCATCTCTGCAAACAAGATTTTTTCAATTCCCTCACTGGGAGGGGGGGGTGGAACGAGACAAAACGAACTGACCTGATTGAGCGATCCAAACCAGTCCGCCAACCCTTCTAGTTATCGGACAACTCCTTTGCACCGAGGCAACCACTCCCACGAGCAACCAGAGGTGTCCAGCCAACACAGATACCGGAGGGAGAAAAAACTCCGGAATCTGTAACCCCTCTAAAAATGAGGTTCTGGAATAAAAAGCTAAACACGATTTTGTCGTTGTCAAGCCTTCCAATACAATCCAATGGAATGCTTGACAACGAGATTTTGTGGATAGAGGCCCATTCTGTTGACCCGACTTTCTGAGTGGAGGAGAACTTTCTGAACGCAGCCGGGAAGTGCTTTTTGGCCTTGGTGGCCGGCCGGACCCTGGCCCGCAACGCGTAGCTTGCCTTCCGGGGCTATCACATGGTTGGCCGATCTAAAATCAGCTCCCAAAATCGGCTTTCCGTCGAATGTTTCAAGTCGATCAGAGCACGACCTAGTGCCGCCTCTCTCTCATCACACAGACTTGCTCTCCAGCAATGAAAGTAGGCTTTATCGAAAGCCCAGAGGATTGGCTTCTTTGCTTTTTTTTGGGTTTTAAATTATGACATTCACTCTACTGGTTGCCCTGAGAGGGCAATTTCGATCTTCCATCACGAAGGGCACGGCCCGTCTCCACGCAAAGGGGCCTACGAAGTTGCCCCGGTAAAGCTTCCATTGAATCCTTTCCGTATGTGCGCTCTAACAAGCTCTAGATGAGGAGCTGGAAAGGCTTTCTGGATGAGGGGGCCAGCTCTGGGTGGCCAGAAGGTGAGCCACTTTCTGAATTTTTGTATATCTGTGCTGCAGGTCAGACTGAGCCTTTCTCAGAGGACCGTTTGTCGGTGCTTAGGTTTCGTAAGGAAGCATTACGGCTAGTAATCTCGGGTGATTTGAAGTTGTGGGAGTGAGGCGCAGCTCTTGTTTGCATAAGAATTTGGAGGTAGGGCTCCTGGGTGGACTAAGACCCAGTGACCAGTGCCGGGCCTCACCCAGAAAAAACAAAAACGCTATGATGGCCGGTCGTGGGCAAGGCCCTCTGGCTAGAGGCCATGGATCGATCAGGCTTTCAGAAGCTAAGCATTTACCTCTTGCACGGTCATAGTGCTCAACATTAAATTTTGTTTGATTAAACTGCTTTCTGTAGGTGTCAAATCGGTAGATCTGTTTGCGGACATTCATTCTTACCTTTCATGGGGATTGCCCGCTGTGTACTCTCTCCTTACATCAGTGTGCAGATTCGGCGTATTCCATTAGAAGTAAAAGTTAGGTTGTTTGTGCATTACACTGCGCATTGTCACATGTCTGCAGAGTCTGCAATCACTCCCCGACATATCAATATACTATAAGTTAAACTCTCTCACCTCACTCACGTCCAACAATTTCTAACATACACACCACAAACCCATTAAACCTTATCTTTAAAAGTTGTTCATACTTTCATGCAGGTAAGAAACAATAAATAGAATCATTCTAAGTGCTTTAAAGACTTAGTTTTTTATATAAAATTTAGTGTGATACGTAGAAAATTAAAAGTCACTTTCTAGTACAAAAGTTTCAATTATCAGTACAGTCAGTTAGATGAGTCGGAAGGGCGTCTAGGCACCTAACAAATCAGTGTGTCAAACTGGTGCAACAGCTTGAAAGGAAACAAAAAGAGAAAAAGTGGAGGAAAAGGAAAGAAGCTTCTTGTGACTGAAGATGATTTGAAAGTTCTGATTGCAAAGGCCAGTGAAAAGGCCGCAGAGTTTGCGTTGGAAGGTTTTCTGAAGAAGTCGGGAAAGAAGAAAAAGGAAGAAACCCAGACTCCTGCAGCAGCAGTAGCAGTAGAAGACGAAGCTTCCCCCCATGCTGAAGATCAGTTCCAAGATGCAAAAGGAGAAGCATCATCTGATTCCAAGTCTGAGGCTGGTACTGCGTACGGCTACCTTGCCGATGGCGATTCCGACACAGAGAACGGAGATGGAGAGAAGGGAGAGAGTAGTGATGATGAAGATAAGAAAGAGGCAGAGGGATCCGGTGAGGAGACGGAGGCGCGTTCGAGCAATACATACAAGAAGGTGAAAATGGACATTTCCCTCTGCCCCCTGTTTTCTGGGGAAGACGAGTATGAAGTGTTTGAGCCTGAGTGGACTGATTTTGCTGAGGAGGAGTTAATTCAGAACCCTGCCCGCTTCTTTTCCAGGGAGCAGTGGGCCCACAGGTATCGTTTCACCGTTCTGAAGGCAGTAGGAACATCCAAAGCGTTCAAGCAGGCCGTCCAAAGACACGCACTTGCCCGCCGCTCTCCCAGAAAGATTCTTCATGCTCTGAAGGAGGAGTTCCTTAGCAACCTCCTTACCAGGCAGATGATGATCGATGACAGGATCCGCACATTCCCCTACGATATCACGAAGAAGGACAAGGACGGTAACGTTCTCAAGCCAAAGATGGTCTAAGACTTCAGGTTCTACATCCTGAAGAAGCGTCTGACAGACCTGCAGAACGCAGCCCATGCGGTCAGCAGAGATCTCAACAACGGTGCCATCGTGTCCATGATCCTTCATGCTCTGACTAAAGAGCAGAAGGAGAGACTCATCTCCCTCGCCTGCTCAAGCGGTGCAAAGATTCCCCTCAATCTCAACTACATCAGCTGGTCTGATTTGAAGCCTCATTTTGACTAGTTGGCCTCTCTGGAAGAGGTAGAGTACAAGGGGAAGAAGGCGGAGGAAAAGAAGGACAAGGCAGCCAGGAGGTTTCAGAAAGGAAAGGAACAGAAAGGGGGGAACAAGCAATCAGAGCAGAAGTCCCGCGATCAGCGCCCTGACACCCGCACTGTTTGCCAGACGTGTGGGCAAAAGTACCTGGGGGAATGCTGGGGGAAGAACGTCACGTGTAAAGCATGTGGAGAGAAGGGGCACTTCGCCTCTGCTCCCATCTGTGAGAAGAATGGAGGGAAGAAGGATGAGAAGGCTGCCTCCTCCTCGGAGAATTGGGGGGGGAGCGGCACTACGTGACTATCTCGTCCGCAGGGATGGGATTGTGTGGGGGCAAATCGTTTTTCCGTCTTTGCACGTCCCAATGAAGAAGATGAGTCTGAGGGAGAAGGGGGGAATGATGTGATTGCAGACACTGGATGTAGTCGCACCCTCCTCGGGCATGATGTCGAAAAGAATGTCAAATAGAAAAGACGGCGTGTTTTCAACTATGAGCAGGCAGTGGGAAGTGAGTTTTCGCCAAAAGAGGAAGCAGAGGTTGAAGTGGATGTGGAGACAGTTGATGGAGAGAGGGCTCCTGTGTACCTCCAAGGTGCATACTCCAGAAAGGTTCCACAAACTCTCATCTCTTTGAAGAGTGAGCGAGTTCAGAAAGTTTCCCCTCCTTTTTGGGTTGAATTGCTGCAGAGATATGGAAACAAAATCAAAGCACGACTCTATGAAAAGGATGGTGTGCATGTTGTGCGTATGCTCCATGATGATGTTTCGTGCATAAATGGGTCTCGTGTTCGTTTTGCATGTGATTTCATGAAAGTAAATATAGAAACAGACAGTGAGAAAGGGAATAGAAAAGAAGATAGGCCGAAAGGCGAGAAAGACATCGAAAAAGAAAGGCTGCAAGGCAAGATAGAATCAGCTTAGGAATCAGCCAGGCCAAAAGGTATGGAAGAGTCAGGCGGAGATAGACAGAGCAAGAAAGATGGGGGGGGGGTGAATTTTTCTGTTCCTTCCTCTGATTCCGCTGAACCGATGTCTCTCTCTAAGCTCTATGGGTGGCACTGCAGGTTTGCCCATGCGAAAAGAAATTGTCTTTTTTTGACTTTTAGAGAGAGAGGCCTGGTAAAACGAACAATGTGGAAGGTATGCAGACAGATGGCTGGTCTTTGTCGTGTATGTCGAGAAGTGAACAAGTGTATGAGAAGAATTCGTTCTTGTTCAAAGAAAGGACAGTTTGCAAAGACAGAAGGTGCTCATCTCTTTCACAACCTTTCTTTTCTTCCTGGTATTGTCCCTGCAAGTCTGATTGTAGATCCAGCGAACGGAAAGATGGATGGATGGGTTGGTGATTGGGAAGAAAGATAGACCAGTCAGACATTTGATTCAGGTAGTCAGAAAGAATGAAGAGAAAGGAATAGGTAGGCCAAAGATAGTATACACCAAAGATAGTATACACAGACAATGGAGGTGAGTTTGGCAAAAAGTATGATGAATTTTGTGAGCAGAATGGGATGCATCACCAGAGGGGGGCAGATTACACCCCTCAGACACAGAGCCCAGTAGAGCGAGCGAACCGAACGGTGAAGCGAGCGATCTGGAAGCTGTTGCGAGAGTTGGGACTCCCCAGGTATTGCAGTAAGTGGTTTTGGTGGGGGGTTTGTCAGAATTTGAATGAATGTGTCCATGCAAAGACAGGAAGATCTCCAGAGAAAGACGAGTCAGGGGGAAGGGAAGTCTTGAAGATTTTTTCTCTTTCCGTGGGAGATCGAGTGGTATTATTCGAGGCTCAGCCAAAGGCTGAGGACTCTCTTCCAGTCCACGGGGTCGAAGGATTCTTTGCGCATGTGGAGAGTGAGAACTGACTGTACTGACAATTGAAACTTTTGTACTGGAAAGTGACTTTAAAAAATTTAGTTTCTAAAACATTAAAATAGATAGTTTAACCTTTAAACTAATTGATTTTCATAATTTATTTAAGACTATTTAAGCTTAGTAAGATGTTTAAAAAATGAAATAAAAAAATGTATATATAGAGTATATATTTTTTTAAAACCATAAATTGTCTGGTACCCATCATCATAAATTAACGCTAAGACGAAAACACAATAAAAAATGTATCTGAATGGTTCTGAATCAATCCGATTGAAGCATTTCTTTTCATGATCATAACTGTTTTGTTTTCAATTCATATGAGGCAGTGCTCAACGGCGGGCGTGTCAGGGGCAGGGAGGGGGGAGGGGGGGAGCATCTCAGTATATATCAAACATGCACACCCATGAACGCCACCTGCAGAAATACGTGCACACAAACAGAAAGTCAGTCGAATCGCCAGAATATATATAAAAGCATGCATGCAAACACAACCTGTATCTTTAATTTGCATCAGAATGATACATGAAAGCAGGAAAACCGAAATTGGGAAAGCAATCGGACAGGCAGGAAAGCTGAAATCGGGAAGGCAATCAGGCGGGCAGGAAAGCTAAAATTGGAAGGCCGTCAGGCCGCGAAGAAGACCAAAATTGGAAAGCAGACATGTAGGCAGAAAGAACGAACTTTGGAAGGCAGTTAGACATACAAGAAGGCCGAACTTGGGAAAACAGTCGGGCCAGTAGGAAGAACAAAATTGGGAAGGCCATCGGGTAAGCAGGATGACCGAAATTAGGAAGCGTTAGGAGGAAACTTGGGCAGGAAGGAAAGCCGAAATAAGGAAAGCAATCAGGCAGGCAGGAAAGCCGAAATTGGAAAGCCAACCGGACAGGCAGGAAGGCTGAAATTGCGAAGTCAGTCAGGCAGACAGAAAGGCCGAAATTTGGAAAGCATTGAGGCAGACAGAAAGACCGAAATTTAGAGGGCAGGCAGGCAGGCAAGAAGGCCGAAATGGGAAAGCAGTCAGCATGGCAGGAATGCAAAACTCTGGAAGGCAGTCAGACAGGCAAGAAGGCCGAAATTGAGAAGGCAATCGGGCAGGCAGGAAGACCAAAATTAGGAGCGCGGCGAACGCCGAAATTAGGAAGGCAATAGGGCGGGTGGAAAGGCTAAAATTGAGAAGGCATTTAGCCAAACAGAAAGGCCGAAAGCTAGGAGGCAGTCAAGCAGGCAAGAAGGGCGAAATTTCAGAGGCAGTCAGGCCAGTAGAAAAAAACACAGGCTCGGCATGTAGGGGCACTGCTCCTTTTCGCATCCCCACACCCATATAGGCATAATTGGTCACTTTTTGCCTTCGTGAGGGGCTCCAGGTTAGCAAATAAATTCTAGGTGGCTAAGGATGTAAAATGAGGGGTAGTTTAGGACGGGGAGGTGTTGGAGGACCCTAAAAATGCTTTTAAAAAAATTCTGCGGGCCCCAGCATGCCGCCGTGGCCCCCGATTTGTGGGCTCCGTCGGGCCGTGCGCGGCCATGCACGGTGAATTATGAAGCCGCGGTGCTTTCCGGGACCAAATGAGGGGCACTTGCATTAAGTAAAGTGGGTCCGGGGAGTTCAAATGTGAATTTACTTTTCACCGATCTGGCCGTTCGCACGGAGTCACACTCATTTTTGTCGGTCAGATTCAAAATTCACAAGACTGAAGGTGCAGTCAAGAACTTTGTGTTGTTGCCCCTATACCAGAAGCCATTCTGCCTGTTTCAGTGCAGTATAGAGTGGTCCATCAAGTACTCTTTTGCGTCGTATCATAAAAACTTTGAGACTCGCCCTTTGATTCTTTCTATGAATTTGGGGCTCCGGCCAGAATTTAACAGTTGTTCAGTCTGAAGTTTGAGTAACTGTTGTTGCTGTGTTGTTGCTCCCATCTTTGAAGCCATTCTACCAAAGCTAAACAGGTCACACGAGTGTCCGGGTTTCGTGCTCACTCTTTACCATGCGAGATCGCATGCTGACCCTCCCTAAACTTTCCCTTTCATTTTCTTTCTGAAGCGCAACCATGAAGGTACCTGGATGGAGGGAGGTTCTTGAAACCCTTTTGCCAGCGTTGTGCTTCTTGATTGCAACTTCTTCCATTCTGGAACACTTATCGTCCCCCGTTGTAGTTCCTCTCTCTCAAGTGTCCACTTTTGATGCACCTGGGGTTGCTGTGTTGGCACCTCCTCTGGCAGTCCCCCCAGTGACGACCACCCCGTCTCTACCAAGAGACCCACCTCCCGGAACACTGTCAGCTGAACGTCCTAGGCGAGAGAGAAGAGCGCGCCAAATCTTTTTTCCGAGTGCATCTAGACGAGCACTTGCGTCTTCTGTCACGTATCTGCCTCCTGTCCCTCTGTTTTTGGAAGCTCCCCCCCCCTCTCCGACGGTAATTCAGGATATGTGTGATGTTGCTCCTGCAGCAGCTTCTGCCTTCTCTGCTACTTCTGCCCCTGCAACTGCTGCAGCCGGCCAGACGAGAGGAAGAGGTAGACTAAGGAACTCACAGCGGGGGGTTGTTAGTGAGCCAACAGAAGAAAGCACAGTCGGCAGGCCGAAGGGGTGTGCCGAGTGCAGCAGGAGGAGAAGGGACCAGAGAAATGCAAACGACGGAGCGGGAATCAATCTGCGCCCCCATAGGAAAAGAGACGCAGATGCAGCAAGCCTGGACAGCGTGTCTGATGGAGAAGAGAACAAGAAGGGGGGAAGTAGGAGAGACAGGGGAAAGGCGAGAAAGTCTGCTCCTCGTTTTTTGTTCAGCAAGAGGTTTGTGTAGAAGGAAACGGACAAAAGGTTGGCAGAAGAAGTCACGAAAGCAGAGCAAATTGCAAGAGAACGTATGCAACTCCCGGATGACTTTCGGGGGGAGCATTTTGATCCGTCCAGACCTAACCTGTATGCGCAGTATGAGTTTCTGAATTATGATGCAGATGAAGAAGAAGGGAGTGGGGAAGAGGGTGCAGGGAGGTCTAGGAAAAGGACGTTGAAAGCGATGAACGAGTGGCGGTTAGCAAAGATTGCCCGCCCCCGCCAGCCCATTTTAGAGCCATTTGAGCATATCAAAGGGCAGGACAAACACTCAAGACCCATCCGTCGGCATCGAACGTTTGTGCAGGTCCGTCATCTTTCCCCGTCTTCCCCGTTTCCTCCCCCCCTTGACTTGACTGAATCTTATGAACGTCTTTTTCTTTGTGCAGGCGACCTCTGGCCTGATTAATGAGACTCTGGGTACGGCAGACGCGGATTTTGTCGAGAGAATGGATGCCCACAGCGATGCTGTGGCTGCTTTCGCCCTCGCCTCCAGCTTAGTCAATGCTGAGAGGGTAGTTCAGAAAATTATGGAGAAGGAGAGCGAGGTTGCACCGATTGACATGGGCAGGGTAAACAGGAAGGAGCTCCCCCCGTATGTCCAAGCACGCATTTCGAAGCTGTCGGCATCATGCAAGCTCATCAAGGTGAAGAAGCCGCTCATCTTCAAGAAAACCTGGGGAGAACGTGTGAAGAGTGGACAGAGTGGTGCATTGAGAACAACGTGTCACGGTCTCAGTACCTGAGGATGAAAATCTTTTTAGGTCAGTATCTCTCTCTCTCTTCTCTCTCTCTCCTTCCTTTTCTTTGTCTTTCTCTCTCTTTTCTCTCTCTTTCTCTCTCTCTCTCTCTCTCTCTTACGTACACACGTACACACACACATTTCCTCTCATCTCTGTCTCTTTCCCTTTCGCATGTTGTGTATGCAGGGGATCTGATCATGCGGTTTGGTGTTAACTGTGTGTACGAGCCCATAACTAAATTACAGAAAAAACTGAAGGAGACTGGGTTTTTCCGTCCAGTGGATAAAATGTTTGCGGATGCGGTGGGCATTGCGCGCTCAAGTTCTGATGCGCAGGAATATTTCAAGGCGTGGGTGGGCAGAGTAGATAAACTCCTAGATCTGCTCTTGAATGATGAAATCGGTTTTCGTTTTCTCACTGCTCGCTGTGCAAATCCCTCTTCTGACTCTCTCACCTGTGAGTTTGGTTTGTCTATTGATGGAAACAGAGCTATGAGACTGAAAGAGGGAGGTTCCTGCTTGTCACTGGTCTTACATCCGATCTCTTACCCGCTTTCTGCTTTCTTTTCCTCAGACTTCAGCTATGTTGTCGGCCTTGCCAATTGGAGTGAATCAACTGTCTCTGCTAATGCATTGTTGTCTGATCCCGTTTTTGTGGAAGGCTTGCGTGAATCGAAGAAAGGAATAAAAATCAAGGAGGGGCCAGGGGCGGGAAAGACGGTGTTTCCGAAATTTTATGGATCGTGTGATTATGGCGCCATGGCCAAAGCAGGTGCCACTGGGTGCTCGGGAGCAAATGGAAATTATCCTTGTGCATTGTGCTTCCACAAAAAACAGGATCTAGGGAGGGGGGCTGCCGCAGCAGCTGCCGCTGCAGCAGCTGGAGGGTGGACGCCCAAGGAGGGTGCCGATCCGGAGGCAGCAGCTGCTGCTGCAGCCGGAAATTGAGCCTCTGGAGGTGGAAGGGCCGACCCTGCTGCGGGGGGCTGCGGTGCTGCATCGAGGTCGACAACGATTTCCACCTCCATCTCCACCCAATCGTTGTCCTTTCTCTTCTTTCTCTCTCCTTCCTCTTCTTCTCTCTCTCTCTCTTTTTCTCTGTTTTCCCCTCCAGGGGACGCTCCACCCTCTTTGCCGTCATACTGTATGACACCGCAAACGAGACGGTGCCCCCCTGGAGTCCTGAAAAACACACAAACAGTTCAGGTATCAACTTCCTCTCCCATGTCCCCCCCTGCGACTCAAAAGGGAGGTCGAACAAATTGAGGAAGTTCACGTTGTCTTTCAAGGGGAAGAAGACATGCAGGCCCGGCCCCCGCATCCTCACAAGCAGAGACGAATCCATGCAGGCAGACAGAGAGTTGACATCCCTACCGGAAGTCTGCATTTCCAAATTCCCCTTCTGCCACATGCGGCTGTCCCGCCTCCCCATCTGTCCCCCGAGGGTCTCTGTCCAAATTTGCCAAAATCCGATCAGGACTCTGGCTGGATTCTTGGTTGCCACAAACTGGAAGAGAAACAGAAAGAAAAACTTCACAGACGCAGCAAAAAAAGGGCTGCGCACGCAGAGTGTCTTCGAAAACCAAAAACGCTGCCGGGAACCGGCAATATCTCTAAACAGACCCTGCAGAGAAGGAGAGAGATATGTTGGGAAAGACTTTCGCACTTCCTTCTCGCTCTGGGCCCGCTGCATCCGGAAGGAGACAAGTGCTGCCAACCAATAACAAAGGCCATATCTGGTAGCAAGGATGGACTCCTTCACCCTCTTTTTGGCCTTTTCCTTCCTCTCTCCATCCTGCAGCGGTCTTGAGCACTTCAAAGCAGAAAAGAACTCTGCCTGGCTGTGCTTCATCGGGGCATCATGGTACGCTGCAAGAATTTCTTCTGCCCTTGCAGAAGAAGTCATGCATGAGAGAGAAGACGGAAGCTTGTTCTCAACACAAACTAAAATTAAAGAACCACCAAACCGGCAGCAAGCAGAGCAAAATGCACAGTCTTACAGCAGAATTAAGTTCATATAACATGTTGCCTCTACCAGTTCAGTCACAATGTGTTCAGACATCCCCGAACTTCTCCGAAGTGTCATTCTCGTACTTCATGAGAACGGTGCATAGACACGCCGGCAAAAATGAGTGTGACTCCGTGCGAACGGCCAGATCGGCGAAACGTAAATTCACATTTGAACTCCCTGGACCCACTTTACTTAATGCAAGTGCCCCTCATTTAGCCCCGGAAAGCACCGCGGCTTCATAATTCACCGTGCATGGCCGCGCGCAGCCTGACGGAGCCCACAAATCGGGGGCCACGGCGGCATGCCGGGGCCCGCAAAATTTTTTTAAAAGTATTTTTAGGGTCCCCCAACACCTCTCCGTCCTAAACTACCCCTCATTTTACATCCTTAGCCACCTAGAATTTATTTGCCAACCTGGAGCCCCTCACGAAGGCAAAAAGTGACCAATTATGCCTATATGGGTGTGGGGATGCGAAAAGGAGCAGCGCCCCTACGTGCCGAGCCTGTGTTTTTTTCTACTGGCCTGACTGCCTCTGAAATTTCGCCCTTCTTGCCTGCTTGACTGCCTCCTAGCTTTCGGCCTTTCTGTTTGGCTAAATGCCTTCTTAATTTTAGCCTTTCCACCCGCCCTATTGCCTTCCTAATTTCGGCGTTCGCCGCGCTCCTAATTTTGGTCTTCCTGCCTATAGGGGTGTGGGGATGCGTTCGCAGTCTGAAAACTGTGGCTGCAACGAAGATGCAAAGACCTACCTCTAGAGAAGTTGAAGAAAGCCTAGGCTGGGGCCTAGAACAAACATCTCCCAAATGAGACCAACGACCTGTAAAGAGCAGAGAAGGGGGGGAAGGGTGAGCAACACACGCAAAGGGAGACGGCAGTTTTTTGCTTTGCCGAGGACAGACTGGTCAGTCGCTCAGCAACCACAATGGTCAGGTTGCAACTACATAGGAATACTTATAGACATTGTACAAAGCCTTCTGCATGCACCAAGAAGGCTCATCTCTGCAAACAAGATTTTTTTAATTCCCTCACTGGGAAGGGGGGGGTGGACTTTCTCACAGGGATACGAAACGACCGAATTTTATACCCCTGGTGGAAGGGGGGGGGTCCGACCTGCTCTGCAGGTTTGCGTCCAAAACGTGTCTAAGAAATACGGACCTCCCCCCTCCACCAGGGGTACAAAATTTGGTCGTTTCGTACCCCTGTAAGAGGGTCTACCCCCCTCTGTTGCTGGTGGAATGACACAAAACGAACTGACCTGATTGAGCGATCTAAACCAGTTCGGCAACCCTTTTAGTTGTCGTACAACTCCTTTGTACCAAAACAACGACTCCTATGAAATACTAAAAGTGTCTAGCCAACACAAATACCGGAAGGGGACAAAACTCTGGGAGCTGTAACCCCTCCAAAAATGAGGTTCTGGAATAACAAGCTGAACACGATTTCGTCATTTTCAAGCCTTTCAATACAATCCAATGGAATGCTCAACAACGAGATTTTGTGGATAGAAGCCCATTCTGTTGATCCGACTTTCTGAGTGGAGGAAAACTTTCTGAAGACCTAACTGAGAAATTTTCAGATCGGCATTTTGATGGGTCAGCGCGCAGCCGGGAAGTGCTTTTTGGCTTTGTATGGTGGCCGGCCGGGCCCTGGCCTGCAATGCATAGCTTGCCTTCCGGGGCTGTCACATGGTTGGCCAATCTAAAATCGGCTCCCAAAATCGGCTTTCCGTCGAATGTTTCAAGTCGATCAGAGCACGACCTAGTGCCGCCTCTCTCCCATCATACAGACTTGCTCTCCAGCGATAAAAGTAGGCTTTATCAAAAGCCCAGAGGATTGGCTTCTTTGCTTCTTCTTGGGTTTATGATATTCACTCTACTGGTTGCCCTGAGAGGGCAATTTTGATCTTCCATCACGAAGGGCACGGCCCGTCTCCACACAAAGGGGCCTACGAAGTTGCCCCGATAAAGCTTCCATTGAATCCCTTCCATGTGTGTACTTTAACAAGCTCTAGATGAGGAGCTGAAAAGGCTTTCTGGATGAGGGGGCCAGCTCTGGGTGGCCAGAAGGTGAACCACTTTATGAATTTTTGCATATCTGTACTACAGGTCAGACTGAGCCTTTCTCGGAGGACCGTTTGTCGGTGCATGGGTTTCATGAGGAAGCATTACAGCTGGTAATCTCGGGTGATCTGAAGTTGTGGGAGTGAGGCGCAGCTCTTGTTTGCATGAGAATTTGGAGGTAGGGCTCCTGGGTGGACTAAGACCCAGTGGCCAGTGCCAAGCCTCACCTAGAAAAAACAAGAACGCTATGATGGCCGGTCATGGGTAAGGCCCTCTGGCTAAAGGCCATAGATCGATCATGCAGGCTTTCAGATTCTGAAACTAAGCATTTACTTCTTGCATGGTCATAGTGCTCAACATTTGTTTGATTGAACTGCTTTCTGTGGGTGTCAAATCGGCAGATCTGTTTGCGGACATTCATTCTTACCTTTCATGGGGGTTGCCCGCTATGTGCTCCCTCCTTACATCAGTATGCGGATTCGGCGTATTCCATTAGAAGTAAAAGTTAGCTTGTTTGTGCATTACACTGCACATTGTCACATGCTTGCAGAGTTTGCAATCACTCTCCGACATATCAACATACTATAACTCTTTCAACTCACTCACGTCCAATGATTTCTAACATACACACCACAAACCCATTAAACCTTATCTTTAAAAGTTGTTCATACTTTCATACAGGTAAAGAACAATAAATAAAATCATTTTAAGTGCTTTAAAGACTTAGTTTTTTACATAAAATTTAGTGTGATATATAGAAAATTAAAAGTTACTTTCTAGTACAAAAGTTTCAATTATCAGTACAGTCAGTTTCTTGCAGCAATGCAGCAAAGTCAGACGAGCGAACGCAGCTACAGTGGGGCAAGAGGAAAAGGACCTACACTTTCAATAACACACCCTGCATAACAAGAGTTCATCTCGATGCAACCAGTAGAAAAGGCAGCCATAGCGAGAAGACAGAGAAGCAAACGACTAAAACTGAGAAAGGAAAAGGGCAGACCGATCAACCTTCCACAGAGCAACAAACAGACAGACTGAGAGGGACATACGCAGCCAACCAAAGAAGTGACTGTCGTGAGTCAAAAGTTCAGGCATGTACGTATGTATATACGTACTCCCACCATATCAGATCTTCACATTCTAAACCATCCACATAAACGGAATGAAAAGTGTCTACGGAAAGCCTCAAAATGAGTAATCTAGAGGGCACCTGGAGGTGGTAAATCAGAAAGCGGAGGCGGCGCTAATACAAAAATTCTAAGAGGGATAGACAAGCGTATTCCAACAAATCTTCACTCTTCAAACTCTTGCGCAGTGCGACCGTTTCCTTTTCCTCTTATTTCTCTTTCATGCTGCCTTCGTTCCCCTTGAAGCGAGACGGAAAAACAAAGCAACTCCATACTTCTATGACCTCAAAACAAAGACGCAGATCGAACACCACCAACAACAGACCAAGCGAAAAGAAAGACGCGAAACTGGTGGAAGGAAAGACGTAGCCAACTTCGTTCTCCCAGTTCATTTTACTTGTTCCGACTCTCTCTCTCCTTCTTTCTTAGACCGGCCTGCTGGAAAAAAGCGAGCAACAGACAGATTAACATACGTGCAACAAATCCCTTTGCAGTTCTTTCTTTTTGAATGTAAGTGGATAGGCAGACCGAGGAACCAACAAAGCATGAAGAGACGGAGAAATCAGAGGGCGACAGCAGAAAGGCTCACACACGTATGTTTACATCTTTTCCTTTTCTATCCTTCTCTCCCTTCTATCTCATTTCCTTTTCAAAGACCGTATGCGTGCCTCTTCATATAGTTACACAAGTACATTGTACTATACTGTACTACACTGTACTGTACTGTACTATTGTACTATGACATCTACATTGTACTGTACTACTGTACTAGACCTTAAAAAAAAATTTTTTCTATTTCTAGCGTCCTAGGGGGTCTCTTAACCTACATTAATGCTCTATCAACATGTGCTAAGTTATTATATAGTAATGATAAATTACAGTAATTTAGAAAAAGCAAAGCTTCCAAAAGAATTGAAACTATATGTTATACATATATATATAATTAAATATATATAATATAAATTCATATACTATCATTACAACAGTCCTTAGGCTAGCAACAGTGTCAGCAGTCTGGCCCCCCCTCCCCTTCCCTATCCTTTCTATTAGACTCAGAAAGGAGCCTCTCTGAACTCTAGTCCGATGCTTTTCAGGTATTCAACTGTCATCTCTCCATCCAACTCATCATCAAATGCCTCTGCTGACTCATCAGACGCAAGGTTGAATCCCTGTAGGCCCAAAATCTGTGTCTCTCTTCTGTGGTGCCCGGCGTTCCTCTGATGAACCCTCTGGAGGTGGAGGTTGGCGGAGGTTAGCATGTGTGGTGACTAGCAAGTCCTGGTGCGGCTAGGTGAGACGCGGCTAGGTGAGACGGTTTCTCTTCTCAGAGTAAACGGTTCTCGAGACCCCTGCCACGTTGGCGGCCTGAAAGACCTCCGTGGCGAGGGTAGCGTTCTTGGAGGCTGCTTCTACAAGGTCGTCCCGGCGCCACCAGGAGAGGTTGTCCACCTTATCGTCTGACAATATACAGTTAAGCTGAAGAGGGGGCGTCGCAGCCTATACAGTAACTCCTTTGCACCACTTCGACATCATTTACAAGGACATCGTTGCCCTGAATTTCCTTCGTCCCTCGACTTCAACATGTAAAACCTCGTCTAAAGACCCGAGGGGTGGAACAGAAACCTTGTATTCTCGTGGTTGAGAAGCTTCACTTGAAGCCATCTTTTTCTCTAATTTATGTTTTAGAATGCAAACTTTAACTATTTACTATTTACTATCTTAAATTACTATAAAAACATAATGAAAACTCACTAAAACACTAGTAAAAAGTTACTAAAACTTAGCTTGTAAACATGTTAAATATGCTAAAACTTAGCTTAAAAGCTTATAAAAAAGTAGTGGGACGAGTGGCGGGCGGCCCGCCCAACTTAGTGAGGCAAGGCGGGGCGAGCCACTCGAATTGTACTGTATTGTACTGTACTAGTTTTGCTTCTACACTGTACTGTACTAGTGCAACTATGCCTCTTCGCTTGTTGTCACCAATACTGTAGAGCAACCCAACATAACAGATACAGACCAGGGCAAGCAGTCGAAAGCATAAGGAATATATAAGAGAGGGATACAGCAAACTTTGTATTCTGATATGAGGGAAGAGACGGACACAAAGTGGCAGGGGCAGGGAAGGGTAAATCAAAAAACGACCCATCAACATCCATCAACCAATGAACGGTGCCCGGCCAGACCTATTGGAAGGAGACGCTTGGTGGTACACCATCTGGTTCCACAAAACTGCTTGCACAGAGACGGCTGGCTCTACTAAGGCTCCTATCAACTCCCATGCTTCAGGGGGGAGAGGTGATACCTAGAGAACCCAGAGGACCTCCAAGGCACCGGCACTCCCCTGCAGGGAAAAGATGTAGAACGCGGACACAGAGACATATACAGGCTGTCCCTTCGCTTTTTTCTTTTTCTTTTTCGTTAATTGAACCAAACATCTTTTTCAAGATTTCTTCTCTCTTTGCTCCTCCTCTACTTATCTTCTCTCCGCCTCTTCCAGTCTCTTTTCTCAAAGAAGACGCTTCAACGCAGCAGAAGGAAATAAGAAAGAGACAGTGAATGAAGGCGCCTCCTCTTGCACTCGTGTTCTCAGCCACACGAGGGGTTTGATTGCTAAGCCGCACGCAAAACAAAGCCACAAGAAGCCGAGAAAGAAGAACGGTCGCTCTTCCAAAAAGAGTTCTAGAAGTTCCGAATATGTGGTATATACGGCGCTTGGCTTGTTATTCTCGCAGTCCGCCTCTTTGATGCTCAGCTTCGCAATGAGCTCACTCCCTCCCACAAGTTCAGTGCAGGGGCGCAAAGGTAGTCTCAGGCAGTCACAGGTATGTGCAGGCATAAATGTATAGCGGCGGTAATCAGGCAGTCCTCTGCCCACGTCTCATATATAGCTAACGTAGGAGTAGGCAATCGACTTCGAGTTCTCATTGACAGAAGGACTCAGCCATCTTATCAAGCACAAACACATTAAATTTTTGCGTGTGTCAGTGGCTGTATAAAGGGAGGGAGGGAAGGGACTGGACACATTGTAGACTGCCTTGCTGGTCTCTTTCTATCTCGTCTCTTTTTTCTGTCTCGTTTCATCCCCTTGCTGCTCCTTTTAACATATGAACTCTCAACTCTGGACAAAAGACGCTCCAATCATACTCAGTCGCTAG
>JAHBMJ010002098.1:0-25000 GCA_018398765.1 Chromera velia | reverse complement strand
AAAAAAATCATAAAATATTTCTCTTGTTAGAGATGGTAGTTAACAGACTCATTTGGCATCTTTTATCGAAAAATATGCTAAAAAAAAAATTTTAAGTTCATTCATATTTAGTCATAATTTAGTCATGAAAAATTATTTAAGAAAAAAATAGTGAATAGACATTCACGAGTTGATTCACTAAAAAATTCATCGCACTCTAAAATTTTTTTTATATTGTATACGACAAATCTGGGTAGATAAATATGTTTTCTGATCAAAACTGAACCATACAAACCACTTTTCGGCTCTGCACGCTTTATGGTTCACAAAAAAAAATTATTCATATTTTACTCATATTTGTGTAATCAGAAATCAGAACAGTGCAATGCGTGCGCGAATATTTGCAAATATTCGCACACGCATTGCACCGTTCTGATTTGTGTCATATTTTTAAAATATTACAATATTTATTTATATTTAGTCATATTTAGTAAAAGTTTTATAGGGTTACCGACAAAAAAAAAAAATAAAAATTAGGGTTCCAAAAAAAAAATTTCGCCTGCGGCGCCAACCTTCAAAAACATGTTTTTAAGTGTTTATTGACATTTGAAAAGCCTATTCACACACAACAAAAAATAAAAAAAATATTTAAAAAAATAAATTTTTTTTAACTGCTTCACCCCTATAAGTAGCAAAAAGTTTTTACAGCTCTATGACAGCGTCTGTCCAACAACTACTCTCTTTTTTGACTTTGCTTCATTTCTCACTATTCTGTTTCTCTATATATCAGGCCTTGACCATCGTTAGAGAGCGATCAAAGTAAGAGACGGAAAAAGTCTACAAACACCCAACCGCTTTTCATTCATATACTTGCTTTATCTGTCTCTGTTCGCTTATTTACTTATGATTCTTTCATATCTGCTTGCATGCTTGCAGATGGCAAATCTCCATCCCCCTGGGTCTCTGGAGTCAGAGGCCCTTCGAGGCCTCAGACATCAGCTTTTGGCGGCGGGTCTTTCTTTGGAGGCTGGAGCACTGGATTGGGGGGACCGCCCAAACTTTGAGGTGGACTCTTTCCGTTGTTGGAATCGTGTGGGTGCATCTGTCTGGGCCAGCTGTGATCATTGTGGCCAGCGGTTCTCTGTCTTTGGGCGCCAAGTGCAAGATGGGACCCATCACTTCAACTTCTATCATCTTCAAGCATACTGGCCGTATAGCTGTCTCTACAGATGACACATTGACTTTTTGAATTGACTTTAAGTCTAGCCTTAAGTAATTGATTGATTGGCCTATAACCTAGGACTTAGGTTATTAAAAAGTGTTAGTGACTGTTAGAATTCTGCCAAGTCTTTGCCAACTACCAGCAAACTCTGCCAGTAGTTGCCGGTTACCGGTAATGAAGCTTGTCTACCGCCGAAAAAATCGGCAACCCTGCTACTCATCAATTATTTTAATTGATTAATAATAAATTTCAAAGAAGACGTGGACTAAAGAATGGGTTATAGTCATTTAAATGTTCCGTATTCTATTCTTGTATATACTGTCATGAATGTATAATAATATATACTCATAATATGTATTATCATTATTTTACTATATATTCTGATAGTTAAGCTTATTATAAATGCAGTTTAAAAAAAAAAACAAAGTTTAGTATCATTAGAAATTGTTTTAAAATGCTCTAAACAATATATAGATACTTCATAGTTTTGGAGACCGTTTGGGTGTTGGAGACCATTTCAAAAAAATTTTCTTTAAGAGAAAGGAAGGAAAGAAGGAAGGAAGAAAGGAAGGAAAGAACTTTAAGGAAGGAAGGAAAGAAGCATGAGAAAGGAGAAAACATGGGAAGAGAGGGAAGGGAAGCAAGGGAGGAAGAAGGAAGGAAGCAAAGAAGGAACGGAAGGCAGCAAAGTCTGTCTCGCCAAGTGAAATTTTTGCCTCGCTGTTGTGTGGACGGGGAGAGAGGAAAAGAAAGAGAGGCGTCGAGTCGAGAAAGAATACACTCACTGCTTGTGCTGTGGAATTGCTGAGGAGAGTCCTTTCTATCAGCACAGGGGTCTGTCTGGCCAAGGAAAGATGTTTGCCTCGCTGTTGTGTCAGTGGAAAGAGAGGAAAAGAAAGAGAGACATCGAGTCGGGAAAGGATACACTCACTGCTTATGCTATGGAACTGCTGAGGAGAGTCCTTTCTATCAGCACAGGGGTCTGTCTTGCCCAGGAAAGATGTTTACCTCACTGTTGTACTGGTGGGGAGAGAGGAAAAGAAAGAGAAACGTCAAGTTTTGGGAGGATACACTCACTGCTTGTGCTGTGAAACTGCTGTCAGTGAGGAGAGTCCTTTCTGTCAGCACAAGGGTCTGTCTTGCCCAGGAAAAATGTTTGCCTTGCTGTTGTGTCAGTGGGAAGAGAGGAAAAGAAGGAGAGACGTCGAGTCGGGGGAGGATACACTCACTGCTTGTGCTGTGGAACTGCTGAGGAGAGTCCTTTCTGTCAGCACAGAGGTCTGTCTAGCCAAGGAAAAATGTTTGCCTCGCTGTTGTGTGGGTTAAAGGAGAGGAAAAGAAAGAGAGACGTCAAGTTACGGGAGGATACACTCACTGCTCGTGCTGTGGAACTGCTAAGGAGAGTCTTGTCTATCAGCACAAGGGTCTGTCTCACCAAGCAAAATGTTTACTTCGCTGTTCTGTGGATGGGCAGAGAAAAAAAGAAAGAGAAACGTTAAATTGTGGGAGGATACACTCACTGCTCGTGCTGTGGAACTGCTGAAGAGAGTCTTAGGGAGAGTCCTTTCTATGAGTACAAGGGTCTGTCTCGTCAAGGAAAATGTTTACCTCGCTGTTGTGCAGATGGCGGATCCGAAGAGAAGAAACGAGAGAGACAGGCGCTCTACAAACACGACATACTATGCGAACATGATGTGCAGTGTCAATGCTTCAAGCAACCTTCATTTCTGCGTCAAAGTCAGGTTGACAACCCGACAGGAGAAGCCTGCTTTACTTTAGGAAAAGTAACAAGAAGGATATACCCTCAAAAATTAGTGGAGACGAGGGAAAGAAAACTCACAGCTGCACTAAGGCCAGTGTACTGTATGGGAAAGAGATGGAACTATATAGAGCTCTGCAATGTGCAACAGAAACACTTAAATCAATCTCCAAGCAGTTCAGAGCCAACTGAGTTACTGCAGGAGGCAGTCCGCGATGTTGGATCCCAAAAAGCAGATGCATGCCAACTTCAGGAAAAAAGACCCGCGGCGCCGTAAAGCGAATTTCAAGAAATTCAACCGGCCGCGGGCGTGCACAGGCCGACTGGCTGGGATCGCGGGGGGCCCGCGCGTGGTCCCTGAGCTGCATGGCGCAGATTGCCTAACCTTCATGCAGCTTGCATATGGTCTGTTTGGCTCAAACGTTAGCTTCGCTATGAAAACAGACCACTGGCTCAAAACAAAGTGGCTTGGTAAAGACCTTCCCAGAAGCCCATCTACTTGTTGTAAAGGGCATAAATGGCTCCCGCTGGCTTTAAAGTACTTTAAGGTTCGCATCGCCGCAAGCCGGATCAAAATTGAATTGTCTTTCAGCTACCTTCAGATTTCAGATCGATGGCCAATCGGAAAGGCCGTCTACGCGAGCGGCCTCGGGTTCTGCATCGCTTTTATCCACTTTCAGAAGCTTTCTTTCGCTTTCTTTTCTGTCTGTTGGGAAAAGGGGAATGGGGTTCGTATAACCTGAAGCGACCTTACAACGTTCCATCTGCTTGGAAAAGCGGATCAAAATGAGGTGGCGTTCTCGACATTGGTCTTAGTAAGCTCTTGGCTCGTTTCTGCTCTCCGTAGCCCTTTCCCGCTAGTGTACTTCCTCTTTGGCTGGTTGGTTGCCTTGTTCTGCATGGAAGCCTTATCTTGTATGTATTAGGGTTTCGATGCCAGTGGGTGCATGCACGAATGTCGATCCACGAAGATAACACATATTCAGATAAGTTCTTTGTCTACCACGCGACTCCTAATGATCAAACCCATAGTCTCAGTATTGTTCAGGGCAGTGCTACACGTATGTTTGTCTCTGTGTATGTGTGTGTATGTGTATCTGTGTGTGTATGTGTGTGTGTGTGTGTGTGTGTGTGTGTGTATGTATGTGTATATGTGTGTGTATGTGTGTGTGTGTGTGTGTGACACTGTGTGTGTGTGTGTGTGCAAGTGGAAGTCTTTCTCACTCCGCGTCGCACCCAATTAATTGGGTTGCTCCATCCCGTCCAGGGACCTCTTTGACCTAGTGTTTGACTGTTGAATATCCCACAATTCATCGGTGGAGGAGAGTAGTTAAAAACTCTCTCTCTCTTACTCTCACTCTCTCTCTCTTTCTCTCTCTCTTTCTCTCTTTCTCTCTCTCTCTCTCTCTCTCTCCCTCTCTCTCCCTCTCTCTCTTTTTCTTTTTCTCCCTCCCCTGGCCTTCTCCCTCTCCCGCTCCCATTATATTTCTCCCTCCCTCCCTCCCTCCCTCCCTCCCATCTGCCTCCCCCCCTTCACCCAAAGTACGTCCCCCCGCAACCCCTTTCTCACTTTGTCATTCTGTCTCTCTCTTTCAGGCTTGCAGGAAAATTTCTCTTGTTTGATCGATGTTGATTCGAACCAGGGTTTTCACTCCCAAATTTGTTTTACTGATATTTGCGTTGCTTTGTACTTTTTATTTGAAAGCTGAGGCGCCCGAAAGTGTCTCTGAATCTTTTGCTCTTTTGTTGGGGAGCTTCTTTGCTTTGTTGAAACAATCAAGGAACTCGGAGTCAATGAATGCCCAGCATAGGGTGCATCTCTAAATACAAAGTATGTTTTATATGAAAAGAAATTAAGGTGACGTTTTCTTTGTAAAACACATCAAAACACACTGTCAATCATGTGTTCTTGATGCCAAATGTTCATTACAACTGGCACAGGAGGAGAGACGCCTTTATGCAGCGACAGTCGCTGCAAAACGCGCTTGAATATCGATAGATAGGATAACTGATAATTAATTTGAAGAACACCTCCTCCTTGTCGTGAACAGAAAATCTGAAAGCGCGACAAAGAGGAGGTGTTCTTCAAATCAATTATCAGTTATTTGTAGGTGGCTTGAGTTGACTGTCCTTTGAAGAGGTTCGGCGACGCTCTATATAGCACCAGTGTGCATAGATATGTGCCGTCATGAATGTTTTATATGGGTGTTTTTGTTTGGTTATGATGTGGTGTGTGAATAGTGTAAATAGTTCATTATTCACCCTAGTCAGATCTTACAATTTAAAAAATGACTTCATGCCTATCGGAATAGTTTACTAGTCTCTGAATAGCTTACTATTCTGACAGTTTAAAAACATACCCGACCTATAGATGCCTCGTCTCATCGCATGTTTATGTTTCTTCTTTGCAACAAATCCACCTCTGGTCTCTACTCCTTTTCCGCCCTCCTTCGATCTGTTCTCACAGTAACCTACAACTCTCTATTCGGTTTCTTACGTTTGCTCTCATTTAACCCGCAAAGAGAGAGCAGTGCACTGTCTATTGAATGTAGCCATCACAAACTCTGTGTACATAATTTTTGTATTCGGTGTGTTGATGACTTCATACATAGACTTTCCTCATGTGCCAAATGGCTAGATGAAAGGGAATTCCTGCACTGCCTGGCTGAGTTGGAATCCATTAATTCAAATAATTGTAATTGTTCACTTTCCGGTGCAAGTACATCTGAACTCTTCATCCGTAATGTCATTCGATCGCTTCTACATTCGCATCCGGCCTCTCTCTTCGATGCCTGTCTCCCAATTCTAGAAAGTGATTAATTGATCACTGGCAACTCTACCGGCGACTTAACAAACAACAAGCATGCATGTATATATACCGCCCGGGAGCTTACGAGGGAGCTTAGCGCTCCAACTAGGGTTAGGCATCCTCTAACTAACTAACTGAATTCACCGATTTTGGGGAAGTGGCGCTAGAAGTGGCGTTAATTGATTTATATACATTATATAATTTAACTTTATTATTTAAGAAAAAACAAAAAAAAAGTTATTGTAAATCAGTTTACAACTGATCGAGAAATAGGCTGTTACGTACTAGCCTATTAGCGATGACGTATAATGATGATGCATATATATATGCATGAATGTTTTTTGTTTTTGAATGAGAAAGTGCAAGTATATAGTATATAGACCAGGCCTATAGCGATCGCACTCTATAGATCACAGTGCATCACGCAAGCTGTTACTGTCAGATATATAAGTCCATAACTTTAAATAAGTCGAAGTACTGATCATGAGAGCTGCACATAGTTGCACTGTTTGTTTTAGCGCGTGCACTTAGCCCTGTACTCGTTCATGCACGGTTCAAATTTGACCTTAGTCACCTTATACAAATACAGATCCATGGCAAACCAGTGAGACCAGTATCTATTGCGTGACATAGAATGCCACAGACTAGGCCACAGAGCCACTCCAAAAAGTATACATGAGTTCGCAAATTTGAATTTATCAGAGGAAAGGAATGCTATACAAGAGCAGAGAACAGAAAGAGCTTGAGTCGCTTGACTCGACCGATGCAGAAATTGAATTAATGAGGCACTCTGGTCGGAACCCGCTCATTGACATGGACACCGAAGGTCTCACGACCGTCTCAGTCAAGACAAACGCAACAGCCGAAGCATTGCAAAGACGTCTACCCTCTCCTCTTTGTATGTCAAAAAGTATGAATGCCAACGGATTCTCAAAGGCAAAGTGGGTCCTTCCAATATCTACAGAGGGCTGACAGCTGTGCGGTCATTTCTTTCCTTTTCCCCCCCTCCGATGCAGATCCGCAAGAAGAATGCAACAAAGCCCGTGATGACTTGAACCGCAAGCAGCACACACACCCCAACAATGGCAGGGGTGTTGAACTCCTTTGGCATACCATGATCACTTCCGTGCTTTGCGTAGTGACTGGAACTCCCGATCCTACCATTGTGGTACCAGAAGAGAATGAGGAAGACGGCAACAACGTAGAGGGCCTCGGGGACCAAGGTCGCCACCAGGTCCTCCGTCTCGCTCTGGTTGTCCAACACGACGTCATCAATCCTCTTCATGGCGTTCTTCAGACTCTTGGTGGTCTTCACACTCTCTCCCCCCTCGCTGGGAGGGTGCCGAGGAGTGAGGGGTTCGGAGATGTGGCTGCTCTTTCTGTAGATCATCGCGGCACTGCATGGAGGGAGGGAGGTAGAGGCAGACGGGGAGAGAAAAAGAAAGGAAGAAAGAAAGAAAGAAAGAAAGAAAGAAAGAAAGCGAGAAAGAAAGAAAGAAAGAAAGAAAGAAAGGAAGGAAGGAAGGAAGGAAGGAAGAAAGAAAGAAAGAAAGAAAGAAAGGAAGGAAGAAAGCAAGGAAGGAAGAAAGAAAGAAAGAAAGAAAGAAAGAAACAAAGAAAGAAAGACAGAAAGAAAGAAAGAAAGGAAGGAAGGAAGGAAGAAAGAAAGAAAGAAAGAAAGAAAGGAAGGAAGAGAGCAAGGAAGGAAGAAAGAAAGAAAGAAAGAAAGAAAGAAAGAAAGAAAGAGAGAAAGAAAGAGAGAAAGAAAGAAAGAAAGAAAGAAAGAAAGAAAGAAGGAAAGAAAGAAAGAAAGAAAGAAAGAAAAGAAACGAAGAAAGAAAGAAAAGAAACGAAGAAAGAAAGAAAGAAACGAAGAAAGAAAGAAAGAAAGAAAGAGAGAGAGAGAGAGAGAGAGAGAGAGAGAGAGAGAGAGAAGGGAGGAACAACAGAAAGAAACGTATGATGGAATGACAAAGGAACGGAAGCAAGGAAGCAAGAAACACCGGACCAAAGTTTTTGTAAAAGAGAGGCAGGCAGAGAAACTGCAGAAAGAAGAGAGAAAGGGCTTTTACGTCTGAACGTCTGTTTTCTCCGTTCCGCCTCGATCGCT
The DNA here is from genome assembly GCA_018398765.1 of Chromera velia. Lineage (NCBI taxonomy): Eukaryota > Chromeraceae > Chromera > Chromera velia. The sequence goes on along the minus strand of JAHBMJ010002098.1, from coordinate 17,121 downwards.
CATCGCCAGTCTATTTGTGCTCCTCCTTCCTTCCTTTTGGTCTCCCTACCTGCCCTTCTGTATGTATAGCCCCAGACAGTCTGTCAATCTATCCGTCCTTCTGTCTGTCTGTCTGTCTGTCTCGGTCTGTCTGTCTCGGTCTGTCTGTCTCGGTCTATCTGTCTCGGTCTGTCTGTCTCGGTCTGTCTGTCTCGGTCTGTCTGTCTGTCTGTCAAGCACCCAGAACAAAGGAAACGACCAGTCAAATGGCTGTCTTGCTGTCTGTCTGTGTCTATGTTTGTCCCTCGTCCGTCCATGTGTCTGTCTGTCTATCTCTCTCTCTCTGTCTTTCTATCTGTCTGTCACTGTGTACAGTCGCTTCATCCAGGGAGCAGGATTGGAAGAGAACAGGCTGAAAGCAAGACCACCACATGATCATCTCAAACAAGCGCACTGAAGAAATTCTGTGGAAGACCAGACATCAACACACAGAGGCAGTTATGATGCTACAGGACAACCGGACTGACCAGAATGCGAGTTTGAGGGAGAGAAAAAACCCAAACACCACTGCGCAGACCCACGCAGAATTCCTCAGCAGATTCGGGCGCCCCCTCAAGAGGGCTATTGTCATTCCCGATGCCAACACAATCATCACAATCCCCTCTACTATGTTCAATGCAACGAGAATATTCTTTGTCTGTTCGGCTTTCGACCTTTCTCCCTCTGCCGTGGTCCTTTTTTCGTCTTTCAATCGTGCACACCCCCAACAAATGAAGGTCCATCCCGCAATCAATGCAGGACACTGATTGAAGAACGACACCAAATCGATGTCGTCGTATTTGGACACATGTCTGGCTCCTGGATTTCGTACGTTGAAGACAGAGCCAAAGAAGGCGAAGAAGAAAGGCAACAACGCCATCGAGGCTGCAAACCCAGCCGTTGATGCGCTGGCAGTAATTTTTGACTCTGCCTCTGCATTCTTCACCTTGAAGTGTTTCGACTGATCCTCGAATGTCACTGCGAACAACGCCTTGACAAGAAGGTTATCCATCTCGGCAATGAACACGACAGTCAAGGAAGACAGAATCACATCAGTGGGTTCGCATACAATGATCTTATCTGTCCCCGCCAGAATGAGAAGGGCAGGGAAGAGAAGACACTCATACACATAGATGAAGATACCCCGAACGAGTACCCTCTCTGTTGTTTGAGAACACGTCTCTTTCGAGTGCAGATCTTCCCTTTTTCTTTTCATATCCTCATCCTTCTCCTCTAAGTGAAGGCCGTCAAGGTGACCTTTCAGTTGCAGAGACATACAGACAACCAGAAGGGTCACTGCGAGAAGCCGAAGCACAATTGTCAACCCCGAATCCTGTTGCAGTTTCGATGCCTGTCTGTACACCATCCCTGGCACGTGGACACCAGGAACCCATGAGTACCACACGGAGTCAAACTCCTTGAATTCATTTGACAGGTTGAATAGCACAGGCGAGATAGTCAGGAGAGCAAGGACCTGAGCGAGAAGGACGAAAATAAGGAAGAAAGTCGAAAAATACGAAGAGAATATCACTTCATCTTCGGATTCTCCTCCAACGAGAAAACGATCTGTCTCGTCTCCAGTCTCTGGATCTCTTTGGCTTTGCGGTCTTTGCTTGAGAATCTCTTGCCGTTGTTCTTTAAATTTAGCAGCGAGGTAAAGGTTCACAGCGTCGTCAGACACCTCAGTCTCGTCGGACATCTCTCTGTGCTTTACGAAATTGGGTGGTAGACGAAGAAAGCAGATTCTTAACGTATTTCTGAGCGGGCTGTCACTGGAGAAAGGCAGCTGGGACGAAGCAAGAACGGAGAGGCATGGGCAGGCTGGAATATACCATGATTGATGCGACTTGCCATCAGTCTTGGACGGTAGCAACAGACCGTCGTCAAAACATGTCAAAAGATGTCAAAAGGCCTTTAACGTGAAGAGATCAAGAAACATCAAGAACAGATCCGTGTATGATCCGTGTATACAGGGTCTCAACATTTCTTAAAATGCATGAATAGATCGAGGCACTCACCCTCCGAGTGTGTGCTCCAAAAAATCGCGTTTGCCATTATTTTGCCAATAATTTCGGGGTCACGAGTCTTTCTGTATAATACTAATACTATATACGTGAAGCCAATTGTATTGTATTGTGTTGTACAAGGCGTGAGCTTCTAACGAAGCGCACCTTGTCCCTGCCGGAGGCTTTTTGGCATGAATAGTCAGACAACACGCTATAGGTCGAAAGCCACTGCAAGCTAGACTGCAAGCCTTTTTTTTTTGTGAACGTAAAATTCTAAATAAAATTTTTATTCATCGACAGTTTCGACACATATACCACGTACACTTGAATTTTATAATTTCGTCATAGGATACGATTCGGGATTTATTTTTTTGAAAAAAAAAAAGTTTTCAGATACATGCTGGGAGCCCCTAACATGTTGGGAGCCCCCAGCATACATTTCAAAACTCATTTTTTTTCGTCCGAAATTAATCCGAATCAAGTGCGCTGTGCAAATTTCAGCTGAACGCGGTATAATACCAACACACTATACTGTCAAATAAAACTTTTTGCAATCCAAAAATTATATATAAAACTATCAAATCTACAAACAGTATGGGTATTTTCTAAGCTTCTAGCATATTCAAAAAATTATTCTTCCTATTCACTTTATAGTTTCTATCACTTTTACCTAGCAATGTTTTTATTTACTTCGACTGCAAAGAGACCTTTTACGTACAGCAACTTCTAGTATATGGATTAGTTTAATTACATAGTTCAACTACATCAGCAATTACATTCAATTTGTCTCAAATTTCTAGAAAATTTCATGAAAAATTCAGTCATTCTGACTCATTCACCTCTATGCATAAGCATACACACANGAGAGAGAGAGAGAGAGAGAGAGAGAGAGAGAGATTCTCATGGGTAAGATTCACCTTTCTGCAGCATCTCGTACATCTTTGTGTTCGTTTTTATTGTGTTTTTCTCTTCGTTTGCCGTCTAAGTCGAATTTTCCCTTTTGTTCCATGTCTCTCAAGGAGTGAAATCTCGATCCACACACAAACACGGATAGACAGACTAGCAGACAAACAGAGAGATAAACATGCAGTCAGACAGAGCCATTATTTCAGCCATATGCGTGGAGTGTACACACACACGCTCGATCAACACACACATGCATACACAACCACACACACATATACACACACACACACATACACACACACACATACAGATATACACACACACACATACATACACAGACACACACAGACACACACAGACATACACAGACACACACAGACACACATACACACACACACACACACACACATACACACACACACACACACACACACACACACACATACATACAAACCGTCTGTCTTTTTCTCTGTACACACACACCTACAGTATGATGTGCTTCACAGGTTCATAGTTCACCCTTTTGTTGGCCCCGACCAATGGCTACGAATACGTCCTAGAATAAATCTTATATGCATTTTTCCGATAGGTCTACTACCTTGCCGTGCCCTGCTTCTTCCTGTCTGTTGGGTATTCACACAAACACAGATAAACAAACAAACATACAGACAGACACACACACACACACACACACACACACACACACATGCATAGAGAGAGAGAGAGAGAAAGAGAAAGAGAAAGAGAGAGAGAGACGTAGATGCATACATACATACATTTTGCATGCATGCATTAATACACGGACAGGCAGGCAGACGCAATAATATCCATGGTGCATCGCTGTTATAGTTCAACCTACAATGTTGTCTAAAAGAACGATGGTGAACGGTATGATTCTGTTGGGACCAAAGCAGACACAGCCCATGCTCCCCGTAAGCTTCTTCTCTGTTCTCACATTTGTGTTTTATCCAAACTTCCCACACACTCGTCGCACACACTCCCAAAGAGCTGGCTACATAACTGTTTATGGTACGCATATATCAGGAGTATTGAATTGACACATACATACGAACAGGCACGCGCATTTTCTGGTCATATAATGCCATATATAGGGACGTGGCATGCATGACAAAACCCTCAATCATCATTTTCTGCCCATCAGACAAATTTAAAGTTCATTGACAGAGAGGGTTGGATAGAAACAGGGCTAGTCAGAATGAAAGAAAGAGAAACAGGTATAGAGCACAGAACGGAAGGAAGGCTGAATTTTCAGACGGTGGCGTCGTCAATCTGCGTGTGTGCTCAAAAAGAAAAGACGTTTAGACATACCTGGACGCCGGACTTTCAAGTTACAACGGTACGGATCTGTACCCGATACACCAATATATCCACTACAGAATCGAACACAGAGAGACACACTCAAATGGACAGATAAACCGAAAGGATTTTTTTGAAAGGCGATGCAGAAGAAATGCCGTTTTCAGATCTCAATGCATGCACGTGTTGTCTGACCTTCGCCTTCGTCCTCGGGCATAAGTGGAGAAAACGGTGAGGCACATCGACAGAAACAGTAGAGCACGCAGGGTGCAGTATTCGGAATGAAGAGGTGTCATTCTTATTCGTAGAAACTTTTGGACAGTTGGAATCAGAAGCGAGCTATAGGTTCTGCATGAAAGTGACCTTTATATATCGCTGTTTTGGCCCCGGAAAGCCCGTTTGGATGCATGGCACTTTCAGAAGTCCCGTGACCTTGAATTCGCTTTTCTGGGCCATTCGCAATGCGTAAACGTCGAATTTTTGCGCGTCGTGACAAATTGCGCCGACAGATGGCCAACTCACTATAACTTATTGTATTGTTCATACATGATTGTGGCATTGTATATATTGTGGCAGACTCTGATACAGAAAATTGCCGAAAATTCAAGTTTTGCCATTCATTTTCGGGGTCGCACCGGGGTGGAGGGCAGCGCAGCTTTGGTCTATTCGGGCCTCTTCCCATTTTTCCGCATAAACTTTTTTTTTTTTCGACAAAGGTGTTGTTCAGTTTGCAACAACCGTCCCGCGGCCGTGTTACTCACAGTGGAGTCAGTTAGTGCACTGAGCATTTGCTAGAGGCCAGCTCTGCATGAGCCTTGACCTGCCTAGCTTGTGCAACTGCGCTGCAGCAACTGTCGCTTGAACGTTCACGTGCTTATGAACGTTTGTGCTGCACGTACAACGGTGCAGAACAGATTCCTGCGCTTGGCAATCGGATGAGTCATGGAAGCCTTGGCAGCACAGGCCGTCTCCGACATGTCCAGCTAGTGTTGCCTGCATGTGCTTTGATGCGCTGATACCGCAGGGGGACTTCCCGGTGTTCCATTGGTGCGTGCAAGGCAGACGGGCCAGTCATGTGTGGTTTGCGTGGCGACTTGTTGTCAGTGATGTTGTCGAACCGTGTCTTTCTTACGCAGAGCAAACGCAAAATTCCACTCGACCGACCTGCCTTCTCGCAATTTGAAGTGTGTTCGTGATGGACGAAGAAGAGGCTCCCCGGGGTGCTGGGGGGCAGCCCTCTCCTTCCCCTTCAGGTTGGAAGCCGATGAGCAAGGCCGCCGCCCTCGCTCTGATCTCTAAAGTCTCCAGAGAGGCAAAAGAGGAAGGAGGGACAGACAGAGGTCAGGTCGAACGTGATGTATGTGTATATGATTGATGGGGGGGATCAAGCAGCTGTATGAAATGAGCAGGTGCGTATTCTGGTACACACCATCAAATGTCTCCAGCCGCATGTGTGCATGCGAATTGGCTGACCAAAGTGTGTTTTGTTCTTCACACCAAAAGATCTTCCTCCTGTCCGTAGACGGCTTGGTTTCTTTCATTGGCCACACATGCTTTTTTTTCTTGCTTTGAAACTCAATGGGCAGTCAATATGAAGTGTTTCTTAACGGGATTTGCATATGAACCTCTTTTGTGCTGTCCCCCTCTGCCTTATGTCTCAAAACTGACACGCAGATTTTTCTCAACCAACAAGAGATCATCATCGGGGGGGCGCAAGGACGACAGAACTCGGAGGAAAAGCTGGAGGGAGAGGGAGAGAGGTAGTGTGTATCGTCGTACCTTACCGCGATCGCGTCTCTGACTTGAGGCGCTTTCTTTTTTCGGAGAAGGCCCTGAGCTCTTATTTGGAGAGCATTGGGGGTGTTCCAGTGCCTGTTTGTGTGGACGAAGACGAAGAAAGTGACGGTGAGAGACGAGATAGAGGATTCACAAAGACACAAAGCGGCTTATTTGAGTTCGTCATCCTAGTTGTAGTGCAGACCAACAACCAACCTTTCAATAGAGGTGAGCTGAGGAGAAGGCGAAGTTGGGTCTTCTGTCCATTGGTACCAGAGTCTCTGTTGGCTTTGTCAATTCCATGCAGCTAGATATCTCCCTACTAAGTCTGTAGTCATCCAGGACAGTGCTTGCGCCTTCAAAAGGCCTCAATCCAGCGACGCTTTCGTCTTTGTGATTTTCTTTCAAGACACTTTGCAAACGGCGTGACGATTCCCTCCCTCTCTGTTTTTCTTCTTCATCTATCTTACTTGTCTTCTCTGTTTTTCGGCATTTTGATCCTCACATGCAGCGGTGATTGCTTGTGCATGTTCTCCACTCTACGCAGGACTTTTGATCAATTGTGGGGCACTGGCAGTGAAGTCTTTGTGCAGAAACGGGTGGCATTTGCGTAAAGGCACGGGTTGCGGTTGTGAATGGGGGAGGGAGGATGAAAAGAAGACGGAGAAGGAGGAGGGTGAGCAAGGAGACTTGTTGTTGCGGTTGACGACGATCGTCACACATGACGTCGACACCCTTCCTCGTGGGAGGCAGTGGGAATTCACACATACTGGCGGGCAATGCAGTCAGTCTTTTGAATGATTGAAATGGGACGGACAGATTTGTATGGACATACGTGTTTTCTCGGAATGTGCCCACGTTGGTGGTCTTGGCGGGTAGTCGATAGAGAGTTTGCACTCATGATGCAACACCGAAGATTTCATCATGCATGGAGGATATCAGCAGAAATCTGTTTCCAATTTCGTGAAACGACCTGCAGGACAATACTGGGGGACTCGTGCTGGAGAGGTGAGACACCTCTACGGGCACTCTCACTCCCTCGGGGGCACCGTCGCAGTTTCTTGGGAAGACTTTGTGCGGTGCAATGGTCAGCTGGATGCAATGTGATAGGAACGACGGTTACATTGGAGCTTCCCCCGTTTTCCGGCCTAGGCATTTTCTCTTCTCCCGTGTCGTCGTTGTTTTCTTTGACAGGAAAGTGCGGATGGATACACACACACACACACACAGAGAGAGAGTCGAAAAGTGTGCAAGTCGAGGGACGGAAGTCGGAATACTTTTTCTGTTCTCGGAAAGAGATCTGTGTGTGTGTGTGTGTGTGTGTGTGTGTGTGTGTGTGTGCGTGTGTGTGTGTGTGTATGTGTGTGTGTGTGTGTGTGTGTGTGTGTGTGTTTGTTTGCGCGGATCTCGCAGGGTTTTCGAACGATCTCTGGGGCTGGGGGTGGGAGGACGTCGACTTCTTCCGTCGTGTCGTCGGTCGGGGCCTTTCTGTTGACCGTGGGGGGTTTGTGGAGAGGATTCTTGTCCAGAAAGGTGAAGGAAGGGGGCGACGCGCTCTTCCCTGTCCTTTTGAGGAATCGGGAGGGCAAGAGATAGAAGAAAGCGTTGAAAGCGAAATGGGAGTGGATGCGGGGAAGTACATAGGGACAGAGAGAAGCTGGAAAGGGGAAGGATCTGATAGAAGGGCCTGTGAAGGTGAAACACGAGGACGGCAATTCGCGTCCCTTTTCGACAAGGTCAAGACAGGGGAGGCAAAGAGGAATGAGCGTCTCTGTGAATCGAAAAAGGGCTCTGTATCTGAAGGTAAGAAAATCGGTGCATGTTTAGATGGGTACAAAGACATGAATGCCAGCCAAGACAGATGAGCTGCGTCCCCTTTCTGCCAAGTTCCCTCTTTCTCTCCCTTTTCGTCTCTTCTGTAAGTCTGCGTGTCTGAAATCTTTCCCTCCCACTTTTTCTGCCTCTCGATCGATGTATGCATGCGACAGAAGAAGAGAGTGGACACAAAAGGTGCGTTTTTTCACTTATCTGTCTGTCTGCATGTCCGTCTGTCTGCCAGTCTGTCTGTTTATCCCCCCGGCTGCTTCTTGCTGCAGGTTTGTCAACAATTGTGGGAGCACTCCAAAGAAAAGAGCTCCATCTTGATCTCATGGCTGGCACCTCTCTTCTTTCAGAGCCCTCCTCCACAGCAAAGGGAAAGGAAGACTTGGAGACGTCTGGGGTGGAAAGAGATGGTGGATTTGGACATTCTGGTCTTCCCCTGTCTGGTTCGCAGCCTTCTTCTTCTTCTTCTTCTTCTGTAACTATGCATCGCACTCCTCATACGTCAGACTCCAGTTCTGTAGAAGTAATGAAAATCAAAGAAATGTTCAGACGCGAATGCGAAATGCAATTTGAAACCGAGGATCAGGTTCCTGAATCCCACCCTGATCCACGCAAAGAGGTATCGGGGTCCTTTGCAGAGGACCACAAAAGAAATCGAGTTGGGTCTTTAGCAGAGAGAACACTTGGGTCTGCGCGTGTTTCTGTGTATAAAAAGCTTTCCTGTTTGGCATTTATGATATGTAGATGGAATCCGGACGCCTTTGTTCAAGTTTAAACTATGTACATGATATGATAGATGAACATGAAGCCAATAACGCATTTAGCTAATTGAGCGGTATATGTTTTGGAGTCTATAATTCGTATATATATTTTCAATTCAAGTTAGAGACATGAAACACGTGCCTCACGTTAAAGTTCAAGTTTAAGTTAAAGTCTGGGTTAAAAGCCATACACACATGTTTGCCTATATATATTTAGGCAATATCATGATATAAAATGCATTTCAATATAAATTGATGTGCATGCACATTTTATCTGTGATACCTCAAAGCCTAAGCCATGCACACGGCATACGGGCCCGATAGGTAAGACAACAGTCTAGACAGCAGTTTAGGACTGACTAGGCAGTGGGTAAATCAAACGTCCTAAGTTAAGCCAATAAGCAAGCTAACTAATACATGTCTTAATTGATCTAGACCCGCCCATCTGTTTTTTCTCTATACCCTAATCAAACTAAAATAGCTGATTACGACTTGCATGTTGTGAATCTTCTAATACAACTTTTGCACAGTGTCTACACTACTAGTAGGCTAGGGCCACTAGGCATAGCCACTAGGTCTAGCACAGCTAGTGGTAAACATTACATTAGCAAAAAGAAAGGAATTAAGTGAGTTTCAAGTTTAGTTAAAATTATTGTCACATCAATAAAATGGTGTAGTTTAATTAATATTTCATTAATTTCTATATAAGCGTCTCAACGGCTTTAAATATAATTTTATATTCATTATTGTACGTAGAAACTTACTAGAAAGTCATTTACTACTAGTACTAAGCCGGAGTCTAACCAAAATGATAATTGATTCATTGATTGATTGATTATGCATATGATTGATTGATGCAAAACCCTACCTAGAGCTTTCAATTCTTGGGCAGCGGCGGGAGGGGAATAAGAAAACACCCCCGGTAGAGCATTAATCCTACACTATGCTGTATGCTGATTATTATATTACAACCTAGTAATTCATATAGAAGCAGTAATATTATTTAAGTCTCTTACTATTCTACTCCTACTCTCGTTTAAAAGTACTGTTTTCTATCTTTATGAAAGCGTTTGGAAGACAACAATGCATGAATGTCGTTTTCACCAGTCAAGCATCGTATTATGTGCTTTACTGAACGATGTGCATCTTGCAAGGGCAAGGCTCCCACTAGGGCTCCCACTGGCAGTCTCGATTCTAAGCAGGCAATACTGAAAAGACGGCCTCAGGCTTCAGGGTCACCATGGCGGGTTTCGTGGCTCTCGAATTCGCAATGGATCCCACTCGATGCCATTGATAATAGGAAGGCTTCCGTCGGGAGGCAAAATGCCCCGAGCACGCATCTTGTCGAGCAACTCGAGTGGTTGCTCCCAGAATTCCACCCCCTCTGCCGTCTCTAGCGCGTACACCATCAGATCGTACGTGTATGAGTCGGCCGGAACTCCTGAATCCCTCATCTCCCAAAACACTTCAGCGGCCTTCTCCCACTGTTTCCCCCCCCATGCCCTGCAAAATGCAAGGAGCAACATATTGTAGGTGAGCGTGTCGGGTCGGATTTTCTTCTCTTTCATCTCGGTGAACAACGCAAGGGCCCGCTCCCACTGACTGCACACAGGAGCCTTCGCCATCACTCTGATCAAAAGATTGTATGTAAATCTGTTGGGCTGCACCCCCCTCTTTTTCATCTCTTGAAACACGCCCAACGCAAACTCCCACTCACTCCCCCCCTTGGCTCTGCTCAGGCACCTGAACAGAAACTCATAGGTGAACCTATTCGGCTCGTGCCCCGCCTCTTTCATTTCCGCAAATAAATCAAGCGCAATTCCACATTGGCTATGGTCCTTGGCTGTCGCCATCGCAGCGATCAAAGTGGAGTAGGTCAGCATGTTGGGCTCGACCCCACTCTCCTTCATCTCTCCAAACAACTGGAGCGCAATCTCCCACTTACTGGCCGACGCAACGCGCTCCATGACCTTCATCAACATGTTGTAGGTCGTTGTATCTGGCTGTACACCCCCTTCTTTCATCTCTTCAAACAAATCTAGGGCTCTTCTCCACTCACTACCACCCTCAGCTCGCTGGAGGGCTGAGAACAAAAGCTTGTAAGTGTTCGTGTCTGGCCAAACCCCCCTCTCTTTCATTTCCTCATACAAATGCATTGCCCTCCTCCACTCAAATCCATCTGCAGCCTTGAAAGCGATCACATTCATCAACGAGTTGTACGCCCTAATCCCTGGTAGAACCCCCTGATTTTCCATTTGATCAAACAACATGAGAGCCGTCCGCCACTGGCTACCTCCCCTTGCTTCCTTCAAATTCGCAAAAAGTGCGTCCCAAGTGAACAAATTGGGTTCGACAGACCTTTCCCTCATTTCCTCCAACAGCCCAAGTGCAATCTCCCACTCACTCCCCCCCTCAGCACTCTTTAACGCACGAATCAACGCATTGTACGTGTTCGCCTCAGGCACAAGTCCGTCTGACTTCATTTCTTCAAAAAGCTCAAGTGCGACCTTCCACTTGCTCCCCCCCTCAGCCTTTCCCATCAAATGAATCAATGAATTACACGTGATGACACTAGGCTGTATTCCATTCTTTTTCATCTCCTCAAACATCTCAAGTCCCTTCTTCCACTGCCCCCCCTCCTCTGCCTTTGCCATAGCAGCGAAAAGGGAAGTATAGATGAATTTATCCAACTTCACGCCCCCCTCTTTCATCTCGTGATACAGCTCAAGCGCCCTTTCCGACGCATTGCTACCCCCAAACTTCTCTGTTGCGCGAAACAACACATCGCAGAACGCAGTGCTCGGTTTGATTCCTCTCGCCTTCATGTCCTCAAACAGTTCGTTTACCTGCCTGCCCCCGTCTCCCTGCAGTACCTTCCATATCACCTCCAGCACCCTTCTCCACACCCTGCCTCTTCCCAACCTTTCAAGTTCTCGAATGACTTCACTGTACGTGACAGCGTCAGATGGAATTCTTCTTTCCTTTATTCTTCTGAATCGTCGATAGGCCTTTTTTGCCTTCTTGTCATCCTCTGCTGTCGCCATCAGACGAATCAAACGAGAAATCGTGAACGTACTGTCATCCTTCTTTTCCACGTCTTTCAACTCCTCGGAAAAGGCAACCATCCTTGCCCACGAACGGCCCTCCTCAGCCTTGGTGAGTGACTCGATCAATAAAGTGAAGGTTTCAGTGGTGGGCTGTAGACGACTTCCCTTCATGTCTTCAAACAAAAGAAGAGCAATCTCCCACTGGCTGCCACCCCCAGCTTTTGCCATCGCATCAATCAGTGAGTTATAGGTGGCTGAGATTGGCTGAATCCCACTCTCTCTCATTTCCTCAAACAGTGCAAGTGCTCTCTTCCACTCACTGCCGCCCTTCGCCTTCGCCATCGCATCAATCAACCCCACAAAGGTAATTTTGTCAGGCTCAATCCCCTCCCTTTTCATCTCTTCAAACAGGTCAACTGCCCTCCTCCACTCACTGCCCCCCTCGGCCTTTGCCATTGCACGGATCAATGCGTTGAAAGTGATAACACTCGGACGAACGCCCCTTTTCTTCATCTCTTCAAACAGTTCAAGTGCCCTCTCCCACTTACTTCCCTTTCGGACCCGTCCCATAGCGTCAATCAATACAGTGTAAGAGACTTCAGTCTGATCTAAACCAAACTCTTTCATCTGTTCAAACATCTCCTGGGCCTTTTCCCACTGACTACCCCCCTCAGCTTTCGAAAGTGCATTCATGAGATTTGTGAAAATATATACGTTCGGTGAAGGGGGGCCTTCACCTTTCCGAATCTCTTCCACCTTCTCTTTTTCACTGGCCGAACCATCAACGCTCTCAACTGCCGCCGTGAGAGGCGTGTCCCTCCACTCATGTGCCCTCCTTTTCATTTCTTCAAACACCTCCAACGCCTCCTGCCACCTCCCAACCTTTCCCAACACCCTGATCGCTTCGTCATAGTCACGAGTCTGAGGGTCTTGCAACGCTCGAAGCTTCTTCAGCGCATCCAACGTGCCTTCCTTGCCAGAGACGGTTTCAGGCTTATTCCGCTCAAGACTCCTGCATGGCAGGCACACACACACACACACACACACGCTTACTTTTGAACAGAAAGAGAGGGGGGGGAAGGCGGGAACACGGATCACTTTGAGAGACAAGCGGACAGAAGCATACGCCTCCCGAAGGCTTTAGATTCCGAAGCCAACGCCCGAGCTCATTCAACGTCCATGCAGCCAACAGCAGAGGAACCAAAATATTCTTTTTTGGCCGCATGAGTGCCGTCACAAAATGACAGAGCCAGCCGGAAGAATGCCCAAACGCGACGGATGCATCGTTTAATTTTCTGTTTAGTCTGCCTGAAGGAAGTAAGGAAAAGACATTCGGGAAAGCGATTAAGAAGAGAAGAGAAGAAGCGACGAGCGGACAGGTCGACAGAAAAACAGAAACGGGCCTTGTCACACGCACAAACATGCCCGCAGATGCGCATTCGCATACTCACAGTTACTCTCTCACTCGCTTGCGCGCGCGCGCGCACACACACACACACACACACACACACACACACGTCCATACACACACAAACAGGGAATGTGCGCGTCTACTCAAAAGAACAGGATAAAGAAAGAGACTGGGCTGGAAGTCAGGGAAGGGACTCCGAAAGGGACAGAGAGAGAGACATGTGAACAAAAGCAGCAGAGGGAGTGCAGCGAAGAGTCCAAAACGCCACACAGAATAAGGGGTATGTATCAGCGCAGGCTGACGAAGAACTGACCTTCGAGGGCTTTCCTCATCATCACAACTTCTTCGCTCAGTCCTTCCCTCATCCAACCAACTGGTTAAATTTTTCGACATCTCTCTCGCATTCTTGAACCTCTTCCTGTTGATCAGCCTGATCAACCCATGAACCATTTTCCACCACTCACTGCCCCCCTCTGCGCTCAAGTAACGAATTAGTGACTTTAACGTGACTGCGTCAGGTTCACACCCTCCCTCTATCATCTCCTCAAACACCTCAAGGGCCTTTTTTCCCTCAAGACCCCCTTCTGATTTTTCCAGCGCACTCAACAGCAAAGAGAGCGTAGACGAATTAGGCCGAACCCCCCTTTCCCTCATATCTTGCAACAGCTCGAGCGCTTTTCCCAGCTGGCTGCAGCCTGGAGCCCTTGCCATCGCACCAATCAGTGCATGGTAAATGCCTAACTTAAGCTCGACTCCGCTCTCTCGCATCTCCGCGAACAGGGAGAGTGCCCTCTCCCACTCACTGCCGCCCTTGGCATCCGCCATCGCTCGAATCAACAATACGAAAGTTTCTTTGGTAGGCTCAACCCCCTCCCTTTTCATCTCTTCAAACAGGTCAACTGCCCTCCTCCACTCACTGCCCCCCTCAGCCTTTCCCATGGCGCGGATCAATGCATTGAAAGTGCCAACATTCGGTTGAACACCCCTTTTCTTCATCTCTTCAAACAGTTCAAGTGCCCTCTCCCACTTACTTCCTTCCCGGGCGGATGTCAAGGCACTAATCAAGGCATTGTAAGAGACTTCAGACGGGTCAAGACCAGACTCCCTCATCTCTTCAAATACTTCTACCGCCTTCTCCCACCTGCTACCACCCCTAGCACACGACAATGCGCGGAGCACTGCATTGTAGCAGGCCGCAGACGGATCAACGCCTGACTCCTTCATCTCTCGAAATAGTGCAAGGGTCTTCTCCCACTGGTCAACATCACGCGCATTTGCAAGTGCCTCCAGCACACCGGCGTAAACGTCCACGTTCGGTGAAGGGGGGCCTTCAACCTTCCAAATCTCTTCCACCGTGACGCTGTCGATGGCNCGCATTCTTGAACCTCTTCCTGTTGATCAGCCTGATCAACCCATGAACCATTTTCCACCACTCACTGCCCCCCTCTGCGCTCAAGTAACGAATTAGTGACTTTAACGTGACTGCGTCAGGTTCACACCCTCCCTCTATCATCTCCTCAAACACCTCAAGGGCCTTTTTTCCCTCAAGACCCCCTTCTGATTTTTCCAGCGCACTCAACAGCAAAGAGAGCGTAGACGAATTAGGCCGAACCCCCCTTTCCCTCATATCTTGCAACAGCTCGAGCGCTTTTCCCAGCTGGCTGCAGCCTGGAGCCCTTGCCATCGCACCAATCAGTGCATGGTAAATGCCTAACTTAAGCTCGACTCCGCTCTCTCGCATCTCCGCGAACAGGGAGAGTGCCCTCTCCCACTCACTGCCGCCCTTGGCATCCGCCATCGCTCGAATCAACAATACGAAAGTTTCTTTGGTAGGCTCAACCCCCTCCCTTTTCATCTCTTCAAACAGGTCAACTGCCCTCCTCCACTCACTGCCCCCCTCAGCCTTTCCCATGGCGCGGATCAATGCATTGAAAGTGCCAACATTCGGTTGAACACCCCTTTTCTTCATCTCTTCAAACAGTTCAAGTGCCCTCTCCCACTTACTTCCTTCCCGGGCGGATGTCAAGGCACTAATCAAGGCATTGTAAGAGACTTCAGACGGGTCAAGACCAGACTCCCTCATCTCTTCAAATACTTCTACCGCCTTCTCCCACCTGCTACCACCCCTAGCACACGACAATGCGCGGAGCACTGCATTGTAGCAGGCCGCAGACGGATCAACGCCTGACTCCTTCATCTCTCGAAATAGTGCAAGGGTCTTCTCCCACTGGTCAACATCACGCGCATTTGCAAGTGCCTCCAGCACACCGGCGTAAACGTCCACGTTCGGTGAAGGGGGGCCTTCAACCTTCCAAATCTCTTCCACCGTGACGCTGTCGATGGCCGAACCATCAACGCTCTCAACTGCCGCCGTGAGAGGCGTGTCCCTCCACTCATGTGCCCTCTTTTTCATTTCTTCAAACACCTCCAACGCCTCCTGCCACCTCCTAACCTTTCCCAACACCCTGATCACCTCTGCGTAGTCACGAGTCTGAGGGTCTTGCAACGCTCGAAAGTTCTTCAGTGCCTCACTCCAGCCCCCCTTGCCAGAGAGAGTTTCAGGAATATTCCGCTCAAGACTCCTGTATCGCAGGCACAGACATAGACACAGACACACACACACACACACACACACACAGAGAGAGAGAGAGAGAGAGAGAGAGAGAGCGAGAGAGAGAGAGAGCGAGAGAGAGCGCGCGCGCGCGCGAGAGAGAGAGAGAGAGAGAAAGAGAGACAGATAAACACAAAGGTATATGCAGAGACGAAAACACAAATACACACAAATACACAATACACACACACAAACACGCTTATTTTTGAACAGAAAGAGAGGGGGGGGAAGGCGGGAACACGGATCACTTTGAGAGACAAGCGGACAGAAGCATACGCCTCCCGAAGGCTTTAGATTCCAAAGCCAACGCCCGAGCTCATTCAACGTCCATGCAGCCAACAGCAGAGGAACCAAAATATTCTTTTTTGGCCGCATGAGTGCCGTCACAAAATGACAGAGCCAGCCGGAAGAATGCCCAAACGCGACGGATGCATCGTTTAATTTTCTGTTTAGTCTGCCTGAAGGAAGTAAGGAAAAGACATTCGGGAAAGCGATTAAGAAGAAAAGAGAAGAAGCGACGGGCGGACAGGTCGACAGAAAAACAGAAACGGGCCTTGTCACACGCACAAATATGCCCTTGTCACACTCACAGTCACTCTCTCACTCGCTTGCGCACGCACACACGCATACACACCCCAACAAGGATGTGCGCGTGTACTCAAAAGAACAGGATAAAGAAAGAGACTGGGCTGGAAGTCAGGGAAGGGAATCCGAAAGGGACAGAGAGAGAGACGTGTGAACAAAAGCAGCAGAGGGAGTGCAGCGAAGAGTCCAAAACGCCACACAGAATAAGGGGTATGTATCAGCGCAGACTGACGAAGAACTGACCTTCGAGGGCTCTCCTCATCATCACAACTTCTTCGCTCAGTCCTTCCCTCATCCAACCAACTGGTTAAATTTTTCGACATCTCTCTCGCATTCTTGAACCTCTTCCTGTTGATCAGCCTGATCAACCCATGAACCATTTTCCACCACTCACTGCCCCCCTCTGCCTTCAAGTAACGAATTAGTGACTTTAACGTGACTGCATCAGGTTCACACCCTCCCTCTATCATCTCCTCAAACACCTCAAGGGCCCTTTTTCCCTCAAGACCCCCTTCTGATTTTTCCAGCGCACTCAACAGCAAAGAGAGCGTAGACGAATTAGGCCGAACCCCCCTTTCCCTCATATCTTGCAACAGCTCGAGTGCTTTTCCCAGCTGGCTGCAGCCTGGAGCCCTTGCCATCGCACCAATCAGTGCATGGTAAATGCCTAACTTAAGCTCGACTCCGCTCTCTCGCATCTCCGCGAACTGGGTGAGTGCCCTCTCCCACTCACTGCCGCCCTTGGCATCCGCCATCGCTCGAATCAACAATACGAAAGTTTCTTTGGTAGGCTCAACCCCCTCCCTTTTCATCTCTTCAAACAGGTCAACTGCCCTCCTCCACTCACTGCCCCCCTCAG
>JAHBMJ010002097.1:144794-175073 GCA_018398765.1 Chromera velia | reverse complement strand
GGGGGGGAGAGAGAGGGAGAGAGAGAGTCAGCAGCACCTGAGTCAATGAAAACGTAAGTCATCGCCTCTAGAAGACAAAGACAACCAGACAGCCAGACAGCGACGCAGAGAGACAGTCAGACAGCAAGACAGCCAGCCAGACAGCCATGCGGGCAGAAAGCCACACACCACCCCACTTGTGCGGTGAGAAAGCCAGACTGAGAGAAAAGTGTCTTATTCTGTCGTGCTCGCCTTGCTTCCGCATATAGACCTGCAGACCTGTTTTCATCACGTCGGGGTCCTTTCCGAAGACGTCAAACTTGAACACGTCGGTCAGTTTCTGCAAACATATTTCAACGCAGATGCTTTCCTTGCGCAGCTCTGATGAAGGGAGAACGCGCCTGCGGACGGAGACTGTGAAGACACTCGATCACTTCGCACGGGAACAAACTGACTGACCTTTGTATCGAAGAGAGAGCCGAAAAGCCCCTTGCCGGGCTCTGTGGCTGCAGGTATATATGGGAAAGGAGGAATTATCGAATCATACAATGAAACACCTCACGAGCTGTCACGAGTGGTCATGTCCTCGTGACGACAAACTTGCCAACAGCTCATGCAAAGAGAAGAGTCGGACAGCCCACCGTTGAGCGCACAGCATGTCGGTCCCGCCGCCGCCAGCCAGAAGGCGAAGAAGAATGATCCACGCATCGCCTCGGATTTTCAGTAAAGCTTTTCGTTTGGAACTTTGGGGGTAGCTACGATAGGTCTGGCCGAAGGAAGCGACTGCAGTTATCATCGCATTGAACCAGGTTTCATTCGAAGCAGTTTTTTTGTTGGATGCGCCATATAATTAATAATATGCAGTTTGAAACAACGGGATACACCCAACCAGTTGGGTGAGTGCCTCGGGGGGCTATTTAGGGGTCCGCTAATTGATGCACACCATCGGGGGCTTGGGCATGTCTAAGTTGTGTGCTGCCATGGGGCGGGGGCCACGGCAGCGAAGTATGCTTTTCGGGACCGCGCGCGCGTCGTATGCATGTGCAACTCCGTGCGAGTTACTTGAGGGGCACGCATGCGCAAAGTAATTAAGGCCCCGGCGTGTGCGATCGCGGCTCCGTGCGAGTTGCTTGAGGGGCACATCTTGGAACTCGGGCGACACCGTGACGGAGACAGAACCGATCCCCCCCCCCCCAAAATGAAAAAATGCGTTATGCGAGTGCGTGCGATCTCAGGGCCTCTCGGCTGATCTCAGCAGAGCTGAGCTGCCCCCCGAGGCGACACTTTCGTGCACGCGCCGAATCTAACTCACGCAAGCACCTTGCGATGGAATGCCGGGGTCTTGTAAGGGCCCACGCATTCACCCGGGCCACCGTTTTTTTTTTATATGTTCATATATGTTGTTACATGCGCAACACAATGATTGTACCCTGATGATTGAGGTTTTTGTTATGCATGCCGCCTCCCCATGATTGTACGTCAGTGTTTGACCAATCTGTTTGTCCGACACGTTTGTGAATCAACTCCATCGCAAGGCGGACTTTCTGAGCAAGTGGTCTATATTTCTCTCTGTCACATAGGAGTACACATATAGGCAAACACGTAGACTTTAGCTCCCTCGCAAAGTTGTATTACAACAGTATACAGTTATTCGCTCTTTATCCCATCAGAAATAGACCGTCTACCTGCAGTCTTCATGCTCTGGGAGCACTCTGAAAAGGTGTTCTTATCTGAAGAGGGCAGACACCCTGTACAGCAGCTGTTTAAGTCCCCCTTAGAGCAGTTACCATAACATTGTAGAATCATCACGCACTGCTCCAAGGTTCCAAACGGAACGTTTATCGAAGTTGGAGGAGAATTGTAGGATTTGCTAGGGATTTGGTAATCCGTACCATTCAAATCTAGGGTCTGACACTATAAATTAATAAAAAAATATTTTTAAAGGTTATACCCCCCCCCCTTAGGCCTAGCAATCTGCCCCTACTTTAAAGACAGACTAGGCTAGATCCGCCCCTCATATACGGGGATGTGGCATGCATAACAAAAACCTCAATCACGGAGGCAAAAGAACTACAATGAGAGTTGTTCCGCATGATTAGCTTTGCTAGTTTAGAAGAAAATCAATGAAAACATCCTTTCCACCCCCTAAATTAAGTTTTAAATATCTTCAAAAGTGGGTTCTAAAACTTCTATACAAAACCGACTAGGATCAAACGGAACCAGCCATAATCAAGCATAAAACGGGTTCTAAAGCATCAAAGAGTGTTTCAAAATATATTTCACATGTCTCACAAACTTGCTGGTAAACCTGAGCTACCCCGAGCTCCCTAATCTATCTGTTTCATACCATTTCGATGTCATCTTGCTTAGCTTTTGCTCTTATCTCACGCTTTTCTTTCTCTACTTCCTCAAAACGAGCTTCAAGACACGTCAATTCTTCAGAATCAATTACTACGCTTCCGTTTACCTATGTTAATTGCTGAGTGTATCTAAGAAAAGACACTCGATCGCATCGTCGATGATGAATGACATCAAGTTGAGACCGATGAACATTCGAATCTGGCTAGCTTGCTAGATCATTCCGAATTCTACTATTAATTTCGGCTTCGTCTCACCTCTTTTTCATGTCTTGTGAAGCTTGAATCAAACCAAAAGTTCTGCAGAACTAAGGAAAAACCATGTGGTTCCAGAGGTAAATTTTAGAGGTTCCTGAACCTTTGGAACTTTGAGTGGCGACGGCACTTTTAGAGGGAGGGAACCTTTAAAAAATGATGCTAAACCTATCAAAATCCACTGTTTTTAAGCTTTCCAGGCTTTTTAAAATTTATGCCTGAAGTGTGAAGCTAGAAAAGTTAAATTTTGATCGTAAAATTATTGTTAGAACCACCAAAAACCTATAAGCTATATTTCTAGAGTGTCGGACCCCAGTACCATTCTCTATGGTATAAGGGAAAACACTGATGATGCGCTGCTGCCGCCGCTGCAACGGAATGAGAGAGGCCTCTGGACAAAGCCCCTCTTAACCAGAATTGAAAGCATTCCTTTTGTTTGGGGGGCCCTTTGTTGAGGCCCTCCGTGGGGTGATCGGCTCCATGGAGGAAGCCGTCATATATAAAAATTTAATCAGGAGAGGTAAGGATGAAACGCGTCAACAGGAAAGTGCCTCACTGAATGATCAAGGAGGCGAAAGAAGAGAGGAGGGAAGCTAGGCAAGCAGTCAACCAACTCGAAGATCGCACCCAGGCATTTGTACGGAAGTTTCAACGTGAAAGTGCCGCTGGGAATTAAAGGACTGCTTCTTGTTTCCCCCTGAATCTTTCACAAAGGTGGGTAAGACCGTTGATAAAAAATCTTCTTTAAGTTTTGTGGTTTATGCGGAGCAAAGGGAGCAAGAGGACTGAGTTTTCGGTGTACTCCGGAGACAGACGCCTTTTTCGGTCGCTTGCAACTTGAAGCCCCGAAGAGGGGCGAATATCTTTCTATCCGCTGGGGGGATTGGTCAATGCCTGTTGTGATGGAGACTCAGTGCGGCCATCAGAGTGACAAAGTCAGAGTTCTTCGGGAAAGTCACTATGGGAGGCACGTTCTTCGAGGGGGGATTTGGAGCTCGGGGAGTCAGTGCGATGGGAACAGTGTCCTCATCAGGACAAAGGGAGGAAGGATTTGCTAATGGTGTGTCGGAGATGGCATAGGTTAGCCATTCGGTACGGAAACTTAGGTTAGGGCAGTTCAAGACGTACCAAGGGATACGTTTTACATTCCATATGCTGCGGGCCGGGGGAGGGGGGCGAAATCACATTGGTTTGTGGGGGGAGTGGAATCTCTTCCCCTTGAATACATACCATACTTCCCTTAAGGTTTATGTGAAGGTGGACAAAGCCGCAAGTGTCTCCACAAGGCATTTACTCCAACGACCCCATCCTATCCCAGACAGAGCTGGTTCGGATGTGGGTATATCTGAGAAGGGGACATCCAGAAGACATTCGGGAGGTTCTCTCTAAGCCTAAGACTTTTTTTATGCTAGAAGTTTTTACAACAGAAAGTATGACAGAGGAGGAAGAAATAGGTCTGAACATGTCTGCAATTGACATTACGGACCTCCTCAATTTGCTCAAAGCCGCCTTTGGTCTGTCCCTACAGACTTACACATGGGAGGAGAGGGGGGTTGCAAAAAAGGAGGAGGCACTCTACATGCAGCAAAGGACAGAAATCCATACGGCAGATGCATGCTTTGGGGGAAGCTTCCAGTTGACAAAAGAGTATTGGGGTTCTTTCTATTAGAAGACTAAGTTAGGTAGGCCCCTCTCTGATCACTCGCTGTCCTGCTTCCAATTCCCCCTTGCAGATAGCCTGGGAATGTGCGGTGCGCCGTACACAAAGGTGATCAATCGTATTATCCAGTTCCTCTCCATTCATGTCAGTAGGAAAATCGAAGAGCCGAAGATTTCTCTTAGCGTCGTGATTAGATATGCTCTTCCCCTCAATAAGTGGAAGCAGCAAAAGACCCTCGACCCTTCTGTCCCCCCCCCAAGCTTCTGATGGTCCCCCTTTTTCTTTTACTTTCAGCTTCGGCTCCGTCTTAATTTCTAGAGCGACCCCCTCCTCCCCCCTCCCTCTTAGAAACAATGATCGGCGCACTGGATATCGATCCTGCCCACTACACTGTGGGCAAGCAGCCTGACCTTGCGTTCACGGTCTGGTTTGACGAGAGGGACTTCAAGAAGGGGCTTAAGGCGTTTAAGAAGTCCCGATAGGGAAAATTAAATCCCTATTAAGTCAGAGAAGCGTTTCCGAAGCCGTTGTAGCCCAGTTTTTGGAAAGCAGTTAGAGGGAAACAAGGTGCCACCGCGACCCTCTACGTGCTTGAAGAACAAGTCAAGTAGCAGAAGATGGCAGTGCAGCGCCAAGAGATGGAGTTGGAGCGCATAAAGGCGCAGATTCTGGAGGGGGAGGGGGAGAGGGAGGACATACACTGTTAGCAGCCTCTACTCAAGAGGCAGCGACCTTAATTCCATGATCTATGCATCAATCTCATGACTGACTGACTGGACTTGGTGGGATCGAGTACACGTGTATGCATCATTGCTGGGTTGAAGGGATCTGGGATGTGATGGGATGGAGAAGGGCAGGATAGAGCAGTAAAGGGACTGATTTATGGATATCTTCATTCCTAAAGGAATCTAGCTGTTTTGATCCTTTCGGGGGTCTATTAGGAGATTGGAAGTATTAGGGGATTAGAAGTATAGCGATTGATGTATGGACATTTTCATTCCTGAGGGAATGATCCGTCTTGATCCTTTCGGGGGTCTATTAGAGGCAGTGAAAGGATTTATAGATATCAGGAAGGAAAACAAGGCAACCTTTCGCGTGCTTGAGAACCAGGTCTGACTCAAACAGACACCAGGCCTCTCCTATTCTCCATGCTTGTGGTCTCCTCTCTGTCGAGTCTCTGATCTACGCTTTTTCGTTGTTTCGTCTTCTCCTGTGCTCGTTCTTTCTCCTCTGTATATATATATATATATATATATATATGTGTGTGTGTGTGTGTGTGTGTGTGTGTGTATGTATGTATATGTGTGTGTGTGTGTATGTGTATATGTGTGTGTGTGTGTATATGTGTGTGTGTGTGTGTATGTGTGTGTGTGTGTGTGTATGAAGGTTAGAAAGGCGGAGGGTGAGGAACGTGCATACATGGAGTTCATTTGTTTCTTTTTCTTCCTGAGCCTTGCCGTCAGACTGCATTGAATTTCTCTTCTCAATGACATCTTCCCTAGCTTTCATACGTCTGCCCTGCTTGCTTGCAGTGTCGCGTGGTAGCGAATGTCCACTCGGGAGCATCATGCAGGGGTGGAGAGGCTTGCAAAGGCAGGGCGGAAGGTTTTCATAAAGGACAGTCTGCAATGGACGTTGTGAGGAGGAGGACGCCTTCTTTGTGAGAGAGAGCAGGCTCTCTCCTCGGTGCTTAAAAATCAGATCAAGTGGTAGAAGATGGTAGTGCAGCGCCAAAAGATGGAGTTTAAGCACATGAAAGTGCAGATCCTAGGAGCCCATGAAACAGGGGAGGACTCCGAGGAAGACACACAGCAGCCTCCATCCAAGAAGAAGTGACCTTGATTCCATGATCTATGCACGCATCTCATGACTGACTGGTGGGAGTGGTGGGAGTGCATGCTGAGTTAGGGGGATCTTAGATGGGATGGGGAGGGGCGGGGTGGGGCCTGAATATAGTGCTGACTTGACCGGACTTGACTTGACTATTAAGGGCAGTAAAAGGATTCATGGACGTCAACATTCTTATCAACGTTCCTGAGGGAGTCCGTGATTATTCCTTTGGGGGTCTATTAGGGGTCGTAAAGGGATTTATGGACCTTTTCATCACCAAAAAACGCCACGCTTTACGGATAATCCTAGGGATAATCCTTCCACCCAGCACATAATCATACACGTTGACGGTTCTATGAGAGCAGACGGCAATTGAACTGCCTTCTTTGTTTGTGAGATTGATTAATCGTACAATTCAATAAAAAAGTATGGTTAATTCCTTAATTTTACCACTGTTTTTTTGCTTGAAACCTATCTTAATTCAATTAAGACTATGGTCTGACTACCTCGATTGACTTTATGAGTTGATTCACTAATTGATAAGTTTCTTCATCTAGTAGTAATTCATGTATAATTTTTATAATTATAAAAAATTATTTAGCTCTAGGTAGTTCTAGGTTTTAATTGGTTTCCAGAATTGCCAATTTTTTCGGCGGTAGACAAGCTTCATTACCGGTAACCGGTAATTACTGGCAGAGTTTACTGGCAGTTAGCAAAGACTTGGCAGAATTCTAACAATCACTAACACTTTTCAATAACCTAAGTCCTAGGTTATAGGTCAGCCTCCAGCCTCTGCTAGTGTTCGGTCCCCTCAGGCACCGGTCGCTCCAGCTTCTTTTTACAGCCGTGGTGTAGCAGCCACATCCGCCCCTTCCTCTTTCCATCCGAGAGTATCCAGCCCTAGACCTAGCCGCACCATGGGGGGAGCTCGAGAAGGCAATGTTCTTCTTGCTCCTCCCCGCTCAGCAAACTGGGCAGGGGCTGCGCAAGTACAGAGCTGCAGGCTTACCATCTCTTCATTTTTCAGAAAGAAGTAGACTTTTTCCGTTTCTGACTTTGATCGCTCTCTAACGATGGTCAAGGCCTAATATACAGAGAAGCAGAACAGTAAGAGATGAAGCAAAGTCAAAAAAGAGAGTAGTTGTTAGACAGACGCTGTCATAGAGCTGTTAGAACTTTTTGCTACTTATAGGGGTGAAGCAGTTAAAAATTTATATTTTTTAAATATTTTTTTTGTTTTTTTTTTGTGTGTGAATAGGCTTTTCAAATGCTAATAAACACTTAAAAACATGTTTTTGAAGGTTGGCGCTGCAGGCGAAATTTTTTTTTTGAGACCCTAATTTTTATTATTTTTTTTGTCGGTAAAAGGAAGACAGACTGAGGCCATTACCGGTTATCGGCAATTGCCGGTAGACTAGACCTGTTACCGACCAGAAAAGCAACCCTGTTGGTTTCAATACTAGAAGTAAAGTGTTAGACATCACATATCTATGCAGTGTCATGTATTTAACGAAATAGTAAAAAAAAAATAATTATAGTCAAAAGTTGTTTACAAATCTTCTATGCATATGTAGCTAGATGCACAGCCTGAGGTAGCCTGAGGTAAACTCATTACTAAAAAGTTTTTTTTAAGTTAAAAAAAAATCTGACGCTATAGTAACTATATATAAGTCTGACGCTAAATTTTAGTATTATTCAGTGTACTCTGGACCAGTGACCAGTCTTTAGTAACTAGCTCGATAAGCAAACGGTAGCTATATGATAGCTTTAATAGTATATTACCTAGAGTATTATCCATAATATTTCAAGAGTACAGAAGGCTGTCAAAAGCTAGGTTAGAAGCTCAAACAGAATTGGCTTGAATAGATAAGCCTAAAGATAAGCTTAAGCTGCTTAGGTCAACTTAGCTGGGTCGATCTGTGACAAAAGAGCGTACGGCTGATAGCTCTTAATGACTAGTTGGACTTGATGGAGATGTACGGCTCACTTTTCGTCCACTCGCAGCACCTCAGGGAATCCCTCAGAAGCTCGATCTCTTCAGACAGAGGGTCTCTTGCGGCTGGCTCAGGGTTTTCCATTGTGGCCCAGTGTCCGAAGAGACGTGAAAAGCGTAAGTAACTGTCGGCTCGTCTGTACTCGTCTGATCAATTTCAACCTTTCAGGTTGAAAAACGATTTTAAGGAAATGAGGAGAGATTCTTCACTGTGCTACACTGTGCTGGTAAAAGCTGGAGATAAGTTATTTGCTCGACTCTATATGACGATTGATCAAAGGTGTAACTGTTGAACTGCGAGTATGCTCTAGCAGTCTAACTCCAGTTGAACCCCAAATTAATTGTACAGGCCGAGCCAAACATGAGCTGGAAAACTGTATGCGGCCGCGCGATTGCATGCATGCATGACGGCCGTTTCCAGGGTCATGCTTATGCAGTGAGGCCCCGGAAAGTGGCCCCTACAGCAGTTTTATGGTTCAGCCGGGGCCTAGGCAGTAACGGGGCACTTACAAACACGCGTGTGAACGTTTTTCTTCTTTTTGAGCCATCTCCAGCAGAAAAGTGCCCCACACCTTCCTTTCCGTGACACTTCCCTGTCTGCACACACTGAAAGCTTTTGCATGCGTTCCTGCTGTCTGGTTTCTTGCTCGAATCAAAGAAGATCTCACACTGCCAGGGCTAGATTGAGTAGCCCCTAGGTTTCCCACTTTGTGGAAAGAGAAGCGCGTCTCTTCGGAATTTGCGGCAAAGCCGCTTGTGTGGAAAGCCTCTCTGCTCTCCAGGGAGTGCAAAAAGGTTTTGGGTTCACTCTTGTGAATACTGTGGGGACTTCTTTTTGTTGGGTCCTCTTGCACGGTTACCCGGCTCCAAACATCGCATCTTGGAGTGTGCGTGTGAGAAGTGGAGACCTCCAACGGAGTGGACCGAGGAAGGAGTCTTTGACTGTCAGTCAGCATGCATTCCTCACTACATCGGTCTACCTTTTGGCCGCATGTACATGCACACCTACTAAGTCAAATAAGTGTGGCCAATTTCTCCCTGCATGTAGGACTGTCATCTATCTATGTAGAGAGGAAGTCTGGTTGGAAGGGAGACGAAATGATAGTGTCAGGAATCAACTTACCTTTCTGGGGGAAGTGAAGAGTGCTGACTGGCTGCTTAATTTGCTGCTCGCGTGCATGCGGGCGTAGCTGCCTGACTGACCTGATTGCATTGATGTAGACCGACTGACTTGGCGTGTGTGTGATCGGAATTGCAAACGGGAGCCTCTGTGTGCGTGACCTTTGGGTCAATCGAGAAAAAACGAGAGGATTGGCAAACGAGGGGCCGACCTAGAGACCTTCTGGCTGTCTGCGTGCATGCATCTGTACCTTCCCTCGCCAAGTTTAGTTGTTTGATCGCACATTTGCACAGCCACTCACTTTCTTTAGGCCAACAACGGACACGCATATGCCCGTCTCTCTCATCTTCATTTCACTCCTTTACCCTTCTCCTTTCTCCTTCTTCGTTGCAGGCACCGTCGTTCGCCCTCTCGAAGGCCCGGCACAGACCTGAAGGAAAGGGGACGAGAGGGAAAGAAAACAACAACGCAGCGCGTTCTCGTACGAAAAACCGAAAAGAGTGGATAACAGTGGAGAAAGGCGAATTGAAAGATGGCCCGAAAAGCCCGCATTTCAGAGAAGGAGAAGAGTGAGTGGCAGACTCCCCACAGTTTTGTCTTCCACGGCGGATTCGGTCCTCTGAAGGCCGACCGTCTCACTTCCCAGGGGGGGGTACCGGGCATGCGTGTGCTCCTGTGGTCCCTCGAGAACGGCCCCTTCAGTCTATCCCGTCTCTCCGCTCTTGCTCAATCCTGCCTGCTCTCCTCAGAGTGGTCGGAGAACGAAAGAGAATCAGAGAAACCCCCCCTGTTGGTGATTGACACATCCCCCCTGACAGAGACAAAGAAGGAAGCAGAGTGCCTCTTTGATGCTGAGGGAGAGACCTCTGAGGGTCTCACCAAAGCTCTGGGCAAACAGGTAGCCAGACTGCTTCACGGATTCCATCTCGAAAAAACAACCCTGATTGCGGTAGGAGGTGTATGCCAGCTGGCTGTGAAGCTCCTCCTCGTCAGCAGAGACTCGAAAGGCCTCTCTGAGGGGGCCGTTGACCGTCTGGTCATGGTCTCACCCCGCCTCCCCCCCTCCTTTATCAACACCCAACTCCGCAACCTCCCCCCCTCCTCCTCCTCTCTCACAGAGAAACTTAAAGTCGATCTTCTGTTCACTGACAAGAAGTCTTTTGAGAGAAGAGAAGCCGTCATTCGTCACGCCTTTCCGTCTGGTGTTTCCGTTCTGCGTCACCCCGCCTCCCCTCCACCCGCCCTAGAATCAGACCCCCTCCCTCTGATCGCTCACACCCTTCACGGTCACTTCTCAGAGGAGGGCCGCGGGGAGGGAGGGAACGACGCTGAAGTCTCCTCAGTGCCCTCCCTGAAGGTCTGTGACCCAGAAGACCTCTATGACGCCAACGGAAGATCTCTGTGGGTGGCCGAGGCCTCAGTAGAGTTGAGTCCCCTGACCAAACAGAGGAACGTCAGACTGTCTGAAGTCGACGTGTTTGAACCAAACCAAGGAGGGGGAGCTGGGGCAGATGCTGCTGCGGGTGTGCCGGACGTGAATGGGACAGGTGGGAGAGATCCGCTCGGCACCCACAACGCTGTGGGTGCCGTGTTGGTTCGAGGCAACCGGTGTGTGTTGGTGCGGTCTCTTGACCGTTTTGTGAGGGAGTGGGAGGGGATGAGGATACCCTCCGTCATTCCAACAGAAGAAGAAACGCCCCAAGCAGCAGCCCAACGCGCCATTGCAGAACTATGCGATGTGGTGCCGGAGGAAACGGTCGTTCTCGACATCCCCCCCGTCTGTCTGTACCGTCACTCGGGTGCCCGTACCCTTCTGTATGCTCTAGAGAGTGCAGCCCCCCCCCCCGAGGGTCCCCTAGAGGACGCAGACATGGAGGACGAGGAGGATCTGTACGATTGGTACACGTGGCCTAGGGCAGTGAGGGCACTCCAGCACAACCAGAGGGAGACCGCAGCGCTGTGTACGATGGCGCTTGCCCTGTCTAATGGGCACATGGGGTGTGTGGTGGAACACAAGTGGGGTGGGGTGTTTGGTCAGGAATGGACCCAGTCACTTATGAGCGGGGGGGCTGGGTTTGCTCTTCCGCTCTGCGATCACAACACAACAGCAGACAGAGCAGCAGAGACGGGTGCAGAAAAGAAAACAGCAGACCCCCTCGCAGCCGTCAAGAGCGCCCTCGCTCAACAGACCTCATCCACATCATCCAAAGAACCCCCCCCTCTGTTGCCTGTGACTGTTCTGTCCGGATTTCTGGGTGCAGGGAAGACAACGTTGTTAAAGCACGTCCTGCAGAACAAAACAGGACTGCGAGTTGCAGTGATAGTGAACGATATGGCCGATGTGAACGTTGACGCGACCCTCGTGCGTCAGGGGGGGGACTCGCTTTTGCAGGCAGAGGAGAAAATGGTCGAATTGACCAATGGCTGTATCTGCTGCACCCTCAGAGAGGACCTCCTGAGCTCCCTGGCCGATCTTGCCAGGGAGAGGAAGTTTGACTACGTCATTGTGGAGTCCTCAGGCATCTCTGAGCCTCTGCAGGTCGCAGAAACGTTCACATTTGAGGACTCTGAAGGGGTCTCTCTGAGCTCTATCGCCAGACTCGACACTCTGGTCACAGTCGTTGACAGTGCATCGTTCTTTAGAGAGATGAATAGCGTGGAGAAGCTGCAGGACAGGGGGTGGGAGGCAGCGGCAGAGGACGAAAGGACGGTCTCGCATCTGCTCTTCGATCAGGTAGGTCTGTACGCGTGTTGGGTTTCTCTTTCTCTTCAGTGAGTGCTTTTTGGGTGCGATTATTCTTTGCGGATTTTCTCGCGATCTCTGCCCCCCCTCTCTCTCTCTCTTCTCCTCCCTCCTCTGTGTATGTGTTTGTGTGTGTGTGTGTGTGCCTCTGTGTGTGTGTGTGTGTGTGTGTGTGCGTGTGCGTGTGTCTTCTGCACAGAGAGACAAGTCCCCTTTTCACCTTGGTCGTTTTTGTCCCTGGTTGCTTCTTTCTCTGCATGAGGACAAGAGGCCGAGACCCATTTCCAGGGAAGACACGCCCTCCATCCTCTCTAATTTAGTCTGCTTTCTCCCTATCGAACACACACGGCTGTGTTTTGTACGTCATTTTTCTCCACCAATCCCTACTTGCCCTTCCCCCCCCCTCTCTTTGACCCTCCAGGTCGAGTTTGCCAACGTGATCATCCTCAACAAGTCCGACCTTGTCACAGAGGACCAAAAAGGCCGACTCAAGGCCACCATTGCGAAAGTGAACCCCACAGCCCTCATCCTAGAGTCTACCAACAGCGTCATAGACCCCTCCCTGATCCTAGGCACCAACCGCTTCAGCCTCAACAAAGCAGCAGAGCACCCCCAGTGGCTCCAGGAGGCAAGGGTGGGGGAGCACCTGCCCGAGAGTGTGGAGTACGGAATTTCGTCCTTCACATTCCGGGCCCTCAGGCCGTTCCATCCAATGAGACTCCGACGTCTCGCAGACCAGATGCAACTCCCGTATGATCAACCCCATACAGAGACAGACCCCCTGCGCCACTGTGTGCGTGCGAAAGGCATAGCATGGCTTGCCACTCAGCACAAAGACCAGGCAGTGCTTGCCCTTGCAGGAACCCAATTCTCCCTCGTGCCCGGAGACCCTTGGTGGGCCTCCATTCAGAAAGAGGACTGGCCAGAAGGCCTCGAAAGAGACATCGTGAGAATGGGCCTCTGGCATGAACTCTACGGGGACCGTCAGCAAGAGGTGGTGTTCATCGGTCAGGACATGGACCACTCAGCTGTGAGGGCAGCAGTAGAGGCAGCACTGTTGACTGACGAGGAATTTGAAAAGGGACCGGAGAGGTGGGGGGAGCTTGAGGATCCCTTCGCAGACCTGTGGGGAGGGGGCTGTGGAGGAGAGGAGGGGCACGAGCATGATCATGAGCATTGTCATGATCATTCTGGACACAGTCACCGCCATGAGGGGTCCTCTGCCTCTTCCCCCACCACTGCTAGCAGTGGTTGCATTGCTGCGGGTGACAGTGGGGGGTTTGGGTTGGTGAAATCAAAGCGGAAGAAGCAGAAACAGAGGAAGAAGGAGGAGGAGCACTGCCTGGAGGGCTGCAGAGATGAGGAGTGTGGGGCTTGTCCTGGTTGAGTCTCTTTGACTCTCTCTGCATGCATCTTTTCCCGTCTCTCCCTCTTCCTCTCTTTGTCGTCTCTTCTCTTTTCCTCTCTCTCTCCCTCTCTTCATCCTCCTATCTCAACGGGAGAACAGCGGAGCAATCGAAAAAAAGACAAGAAAGAGCTAATTGTCTTGCATGCCTCAAGATGACGCGGTGCTTTGAGTGCAGAGCAGATTCTTTTCTGCAACAACCACAATTTTGTGCTGGTACCTGCAGAGTTTTGGGCAATGGGTGATTGAGGAGCCCCGTGCGTGCGTGCGTGCGTGAGTGAGTGAGTGAGTGAGTCAGTCAGTCCGTCAGTGAGTGAGTGCGTGTGTTCATGAAAATAAATGACTGCATGCAGCTTCTCCAGCTGACGCATGCAAGTTTAGAAAGATGTGTGCACAACCCCACAAAGTAGAGGGCTCGAATTCAGAAAAGTGTTTGTTGGGTACAGGGAAAGAAATGAACAATTAATTCAAATTTAAACACGGCCAGTCAGCCAGTCAGCGTGCAAACAGCCTGCCTTCCTGATCGGTCAGTCAAGGACTGTTTTTCGGTCTGAACCTGCATGCCTCTTGCTCACCTCCCCGTGATGAAATTGGTCCTCACCCAGAAAGAGAAGGAAAGGGGCGAAAGAGGAAAGCTGCGTGCGTGCTCTCATGTTTCACTTTGATTCGTTTTTCGTCGGCTTCTTTTGATTCCACCCTGTGAAGCTGTGTTCTCTTTTCATTACTTAAATTCAAGTTGACCTCCGCAGACAGGGTCTTTTTTTCGTTCTCTTCCTTCCTTCCTTCCTTGCTTGCTGTCTGTTTCTTTGTCTTTCTCTTTCTCTGAGTGTGTGTGTGCGTGTGCGAATTCATTAGCGTGAAAGCGCAGCCGGTCCTGTCCTTGTGTCAGGGAGGGGCAAAGTGATCGATCGAGCGAGTGTCTTCGGACTCTCGTGCAAGAGTCTTGGCTGCTGCCTTTTTTTGTGAATTCACGAATTTGTATTCTGGTTTCACTTATTTTGTTTCCCTGTGTCAAGGTCTTCAAATCTTTCTCTCTTTCTGGACACTGATGTCTTTTTTTGTATCCACAAATAAATTGCGTTGTTGCGTATGAGACCTCGATCGGTGCACCTGCATCATGCCGTGTCACCATCGTCGTGCAGTGCCAAGCGAGCGTGCACATGCATGCATCTGCCGTGCGTAGATCTATCGATTCGGTTGCCAACCCCTGCAAGGAGTGTGAGTCGAGTGGGTGGACCTGTCCCGGGGTCATTTTTCCATTCGTTGAGGGCATGCATGCGGCGTGCATTTTTCTTTTATTTTATTCTCTCCTTCAACCGAGCTAGCTGGGTCGACGTTGTACTCTGTCCATCCCATAGGGGGTCGGATGCTTGGGCGAAGACAATTTGTAAGGGCAGTTGAGAAGGATGAGAATGGGTGTCTTCTCTCCTCAGGGCACAGGAACGTTGGTCAATCAGACACACATGCACCTATGCATGAAACTTTTTTGCTCCCCTTTCTTTTTTTTTCGGTACAAAATCGCATCAAATTGTTTCTCTCACCTCTTGGTGTGAGGTGTCAGATCGATGAGCCGTGCTGGTGAATTGTCTGCATGTGGCACATTTGTGGTGCCGCCTTTTAATTTCTTGTGTATGAACGAACCTTCGGGCAATGGGGCCGAGTCGAAAGAAAGCCTGACCGGTGAGGCTGGTCGAAGGTTTGCTTGACAGAAAAGCCATGTGAGAGCTTTCTTGACGTGCTTCCCTGTTCCTCTTGTCTCTGTATTGTCTTCTTCCAATTCTGACTCGCTTTCTCCTTCTGTGCTGTTATTTTTGTATTCTCAGATAAACATCCACAATTCGAAGTGTATATTTCAAGCTGGCTGGTTGGATGTAGCTAGCTGTCAGTCATAACTGAGTCATTGTTTTACTGAGTTTTTTAAAAAATTATAAGACGGCGGTAGAGATGCAAGATCCAGAGAAAAAAAAAAAATAAAAATCACAGAAGATCAGTTTATGCTTCTACCCCTTTGTAGTAAAAAAAAAGAAAAGTGTAAAAATTGATCGATATCAATTAAGCCACAATTTTTAAAAATACTTTTAAAATTATATCTAGAATTGTTTTGATCAATTTAAGTATATAGTATCAAAAACTGATATCAATATCAATTTTTAGTACATTTTTTTTTGTATATTTTTATAGTAAGATAGAGATTGTAAACTAGATTGTAAAAAACTATAATTAATATTTAGAGCTAGATTTAGAAACAGTCTGACTCACTTACTAACTATGCAATTGATTTCAGTTCTAGACTACTTCTAGTTAATTTATACAAAACTTTTGAATGTATAGATGACCGATGTCTTATCAAAATTCTGGTAAAAATTTTAAATTTATATTCAGTAAGTATTAGATTGATTCATGCATTCCAAGCTAGATACGGTCCATCATCATCATACAGAGTGACGGAGTCAAAAAAGTACGTAGAAAAGTAGTATACATAACAATTAAAGTAAAAGAAAGTTAAAGTTTAACTTGAACTATTTTTTAACTTACATATATACGTGTATGTTGCATGGCTAGTTAGTTAGTTAGTTAGTTAGAGGATGCCTAACCCCAGTTGGAGCACTAAGCTCCCGGGGGGCTATTCTTTTTTCGTGATTTTGATGAAAAAGGATTAAGGTCATTCACAATGCCACCAGATGCCCATGCAGGTCCAAAAACCGAGGTACCGCTTGGAGCGGATGCCTGTGCGTTTTTTACCATGCGCGCTCTGACCACATTTAAAACGTAACATAATCCATTTGCATGGACCCAGTACTCGTCGGTAAGTCTCACTCAGTCAGATCGACAGCAGGACAACAGAGAGGGAAACAACCTCTCACAGCCTCACACCCAGCATGAAGCACTTGATTGTATGCACCTACTCATTCACTCACTCACTCACTCAAATCTCACCATCGATCATCGGGATCCATCGCGATCAACCAAGAGCAGGGCGGTCACTTCGCGTAAGGAAACGACAAACCCTCATCTCTGCATGGTGGCGTTCTTCCTTTCTTCTTTCCATCTTGAACACTTCTACACTTCCTCCCATGAGGCCGGACTTTGGCCTCATTCCCCCCCCTCATCCCCTCACTCAAACAGTCACCGCAGTGTATGCATGACTAAATGACAAAACACAGCACTGTCGAGTCATTGTTCATCCATCCATCCATCGATCTATGCAGCAGCGAGACATCCATCCGGCCAGAGATATTCTTGACCGAACGTCTGCTCCCCTTCCCCGTCGTTGCGGCGGTATCCACCCACTCACACACGAAGGGGGAGAAGGGCTGGCTCAAATAAGTTTCCATCAAGCAAACTCCTTTCAACGGAAGGAGTCAAGCAGTCAACGCGCGTTGCAGCAGACGGCAACAACGCAACGCAGAGACGAAAAAACAGCAGCTAGCAGCAGCAGACAAGCACTTCAAGCAAACCACGAACAGTGAATCATTGAATGATAGGTTCTCGCATTCAGTCAGCAACGATCTGCATGCGACTTCCTTATCTTCCTTCGATTGCATGCACAGAGAAGAAAGCAGGCAGGCAAACAAGCAATTGAAAGCAGGGCACACACGACATCGCCATCCACTCACTCACGCGTGTACCAGCACACTCAGCAGCTCTCTTCGACGAAAGTCAAGCAGGATCACGCTGTCGGTTCCTTTCACTCCACTCAGAATTCCATCTAGTTGCTCACTAAGTCAAGTCTTCATTTGAACACAGATGGGACAGACAAAAAAACGTCCAGCCAATTTCTTCTTTTCAAACAGAGCGCCTCAAAAGAGTTTAACTTTTTCGCTTTACTGGCCCACCCGCACACCACCGCAAGGAGAATCGTCGGAAGCCGACCAAACAGACTCCACAGACCGACACTGAAACTCTTTGTCCTCCTCATGTGCTGTTGCAATGTCAACTTGTGTGCTCCCTGCCTCAACAAGAGAGAAAACGGTGGGCTCCTCTCCCTTCTGCAGCCTCTTGTAAACCTCCTCACGTGCCAGGGCGATGTATTCGGACGGAATGGTGAAGCTCTTCGCTCTCGACTCCAGAGTGACCAACACAGCGTACTCACCAGAGGCATCAGCAGCCGCAGAGCCAGAGAGCTTCATGACAACCTGCCTGCCGCTGACGTACGCCGGTGTTGAGCACACTGCAGCGAAGTAAGAAGGCACGGAGACGAGCGTGCAGTAGAGGTCTCTGTTGGAGGAGAAGAGGGTGAGGCCGTGTTCCTCCACAAACTGATGGCATCCCTCGGGGGCGTTCTCGTCGCACAGGGGGGGGTTGATGGGAGAGCCGATCTTGTTGAGAGTGAAGGTGAAGGGCTCGGTCAGAGGGGCGCCCCCGAAGTAGACGGTGTCGCCGGTGAAGGTCTCAGGAAGGGGGGAGGGGAGTTGATCGACGGTGAGTGTGGTCCTCTCGGTCATGGAACCTGCAGGCAGACGGGCAGGCAGTCAGTCAGGAAGGTAACATCATCGCATGAAGTGAGGAGTTCAGTGAAGAGGTTATCAAAAACAGGCGACGCACCAGAGATGATTCAGCATACAAGCGCTGGCTAGCCTTTTGTGGGAGTGCGGAAAGGAAAGCCCTTCAACATATGCGACATCAGCGAGCATGGGGCAGGGTAGACATGCAAGCAGGAGGCCAGGAGGAGACTCAAGTAGCGAGATGCACGTCTGAGAAAATAAGAGGCGGGAGGAAGAGAAGCCAATCATGAAGCAGTTGGAAAGAAGTTCAGTGTGTGAAGGTAGGAGGACGAAGGCTGCTTACCGGTGCCGGTAGCCAGGAAGCACGCTCCGTTGTGTCTGTCGATTCCACAGGGGACCTGCTTCATGCCTCCGATGACGAAAGGGGACCCTCCGTACTGAGAGAGACGGGCAGCGGCTTCCTCTTTCTTCTCCGCCTCCTTCTGCATTCTGCTCATCATCTCCAGCTTGGCGATTGCGAGGTACTCGGAGGGGATCTTATAGTCCTTCGCTCTCGACTCCAGAGTGACCAACACAGCGTACTCACCAGAGGCATCAGCAGCCGCAGAGCCAGAGAGCTTCATGACAACCTGCCTGCCGCTGACGTACGCCGGTGTTAAGCACACTGCAGCGAAGTAGGAAGGCACGGAGACGAGCGTGCAGTAGAGGTCTCTGTTGGAGGAGAAGAGGGTGAGGCCGTGTTCCTCCACAAACTGATGGCATCCCTCGGGGGCGTTCTCGTCGCACAGGGGGGGGTTGATGGGAGAGCCGATCTTGTTGAGAGTGAAGGTGAAGGGCTCGGTCAGAGGGGCGCCCCCGAAGTAGACGGTGTCGCCGGTGAAGGTCTTAGGAAGGGGGGAGGGCAGCTGGTCGACGGTCAGAGTTGTCCTCTCGGTCATGGAACCTGCAGGCAGACGGAAATGCAGGCAGTCAGTCAGGAAGGAGAATACAGATGGGTGGAGGAAGAGAAAAAAGGTATAACAGAACACGTAGGGAAAAATAAACAGTGTTCGGATAGAGCTGGTTTATCAAGGTGAAGCGCATGTATGCCTGCGCGACACTAGCGGTTCGCCATGTGTGTTGGAACCGAAAGAGAAGACTCCCACTGTGACGCTCTTGACTTACCGGTGCCGGTGGCCATATAGCAGACTCCGTCGTGTTTGTCCAGACCGCACGGGACCTGCTTCATGTCTCTGATGGCAAAGGGGGACCCTCCGTACTGAGACACAGGGGCAGTGGACTTCTTCTCATTTTTCTCCTGCTGCTTCTCCACTCTGCTGAGCATTTCGAGCTTAGCGATGGCAATGTAGTCGGGGGGAATCTTGAAGCTCTTGGCCTTGGACTCGACTGTAACCAGGACGGCGTGCTCCCCATCAACGCCGACAGAGCCAGCGACCTTCATGATCGTCTGCTGGCCGTCCACGTAGGTGGGGGTGGAGCATACACCCGCGAAGTTCTCAGGCACAGAGAGGATCGCGCATGTGGTGACGTTGTTGGAGGCGAAGAGAGTGGTTCCATGTTCCTCCACGTAGCGCTCACATCCCTCAGGGGCATTCTTCTCGCACAGGGGCGGGTTGACGGGAGTGGCGATCTTGCTGAGGGTGAAGGTGAAGGGCTCGGTCAGAGGGGCTCCCTTGGTTACGTGTGCGGACTCTTTTGTGAAGATCTCCGGCAGGGGGGAGGGGAGCTTGTCGACAGTGAGGGTCGTTCTGCTGGTCAGGGACCCTGCAGTAGAGAGGTAATAGGAGTCAGGAAGGAGGAATGGGCATTGATCATCCAGTACAGTAGAGAGGTAATGGGAGTCAGGAAGGGGGAAAGGGCATTGATCATCCAGTTCAGTAGAGAGGTAATAGGAGTCAGGAAGGGGGAAAGGGCATTGATCATCCAGTACAGTAGAGAGGTAATGGATAGATGGGAGGTGTGCAACACAAGTCGATGTTCCTGAACAACACATGGCAACACTTGAGGACGGCACAGAAGATTCAGGCTGGTACAGCACCCCTGCTGTCTTGTTGGGCATTTCAGTGTAAGGAAAGAGGCTTAAGTGTCAATGCAAGAGTGATTGAGGGGGAGAGGCACAAGAGAGAAAGGTTGATCACGAGGTGAGGAGACCAACCAGTTCCTGTACCAAGGTAGCAGGCTCCTGCGTGTTTGTTCAAGCCGCACGGGACCTCTTTCATGTCTCCAATCGAGAAGGCGCTCCCTCCGTTCTGACCATGGGCAAGGCCAATAGAAGTAGAGGCCAACAGGGCTGTGAAAGCCTTTCCGATCATCCTGTTTGCAGTATAAGAGATTTCGAGACTCTGTTTCGAGATTGCAACACGCTACTGAAGCAACAGTGCGTGTTACTGTATGCAAGGGTGGCTTTCGAGGGGGAGGACTTTCTTGCGTTGATCGGCTGGTAAAGTTTCTTTGGCTTCAAGAAGACTGCAATTGATTGGTGGATCTGCGAATGAAGAGCTGTGGCTGGAGAAGCTTCAGATTGCGAGGAACTGCGACAGAAATTTGTTCAGGGAAACAAAATTCATGCATGCATGCATGGGGGCCGTGTAGCCGTGTCGTGCGAGAGGTCCGGAAAAGCGAAATTTGCCTCGATATTGTTCGTGTCCGCGGCCCGGCCCCTTGCCGGTCTTTCCGGGGCCGCATCTTCTCGTGTCTCAGTGTGCGCGCGGGCCCGAAAGGCATGCAGCGCGTTTTGTCAATTTGCTCGGCATAGCTCGGCTAGCTACGCGCTGCCCCGTGAAAGCGAAAACTTTCCGGGGCGCTGGAAGATCATTCACAGAATTCGGATCTTTGACTTTCAAGAGGCTAACAGTGCAGGAAAATAGGGTAGTTCTGTGAGATCGCATACACGTTGTACGGGTGTGATGTGTTAAGCCTCCTCGGTTTCCGCAGTTGGTCCGAGTTTTCTTCCAGGATGCTGCGGATTTTTTGAAAAATTGACGTGAAGAGCCGTTGTGGTGGAGGAGACAGTCTTTCAAGGTGGTGCGGAATCAAATCATTAGGTGGCAATCTCATTACTTGTTCCTGGATGAATTGAATGATGTTTCGTTTTGTATTTTTCCTTCTGGCGGCAGTTGCCGTCTGCTTTGCGGAGCGGGTGGTGATCAGAATTGGGGTGAGTGACTTGATCAGCCATACCCTTCCCCTCTGGCATCCTCCTTCAACGACTTCTTGTCAATCCAAAGTTGAACTTGCAGATGTATGTATGCATGCATCCCCATGCCGCTATGCAGGTCCTCACTTTCGACTGGGACTCCTCGACGTATCGATATGCACTTCACAAGGCTCTGCAGGTGGGGGGCTTGTCTTGCAAGTATTGCCTGTCTATCTCTGCTGGTCTTGCCGACTGCCTGGCTTGCGCCTGCTTGTCCGCTTGCGCGCTTTATTCGTTGTCTGCC
Source organism: Chromera velia (assembly GCA_018398765.1). Classification (NCBI taxonomy): domain Eukaryota; family Chromeraceae; genus Chromera; species Chromera velia. The sequence goes on along the minus strand of JAHBMJ010002097.1, from coordinate 153,846 downwards.
TGCCCAAAGTCTGTTTGCTTGCTTGCTTTCCGACGTGCTTTGTCGGCCTTCTGGCCTATATTTGGCCTTCCGCCAAGCTTTCCATCCGATCGGCTTGATGGCTCTGATCTTGGTGCCCTGCTACCCATGTCTCTAGGCATCCTATCTGTGCCTTTCATTGCACGCTTAGATCAATCGATTGACACACGCCTGCTTTGTCCTCCCCTCTCAGGATTTTGGAGGTCCCCTGACTGTGGACGGCCAGGAAGTGGAGATCGAACTCTTGGTGGGGTCCCTCGAGCTGGGTTATCTGAAGGATCATGAGTCAGTCTTCGTTCTTCACTCTTTCCCTCTAATTTCCTGCTTTCTCTTTTTCATTCTCTTTTCCTCATTTTTTTTTTTTTAATTCTCTTCTCTGCTTCTGTTTTTCTGACTCCCCTCCAACCAGGGGCTGTTTGATTAGGTGATGTGAAAGCCTGCTTCTGGGAGGACGTAGGGGCGGGGACTTGGCGGAGATTAGCGAAAAAATGGCTGTGTTAATTGTGTTTGCGGAAAGAGAACTTCAGCCATGAGAGCTCGGATCTCTTTCTTCGTTTTTTCTGAAGTGAATAGAGAGAAATGGGGCGGATGGGAAGGTCGGGCATCGCCGAGAGAGCTTCTGCATGGGGTGTCCTCTGGTGCCCATGCAAGACTCTGTCAGATGTTTCTCTGATGTGTGCATGGCTGGATTGTTCTTCTGGTTGTTTTTTCTTCCTTCCCTGCTCCTCCTCATCTTCTTCTCCGCAGGGCCCAGAGGCAACCCGGGATTTACAATTCCACCCTTCCGGTTTTTGAGGCCATGGTGGGCAGTGGTGTGTCTTTGATCTTGGGTCTGGTGGACTCCCAGACCGCGTCCACGCTTCTGCCTCTGGCAACATTCCATCAGGTGCCCTTCATCACCTGCACAGCCACTGCCACAGAACTGAACACATATCAGTATTTTCTTCGAATGAATATTCCCTCCGACGACATTCAGGCTCAAGCCCTGTTGTTGACCTTGAGGGAGAATCAGTGGAAGAATGACTGGAAGAGGGCAGCGATTGTGCAGGCACCCACGGGGTATTCGAGAGGCCTCGCTCAGGAGATTGAGAAGCTGTCGGTGAGAAACGATGTGCGCATCACGGGACACGCAGTTGTCGAGAGTTCTTCTGAAGAACTGCGACAGCGTTTGTTCGCACTCAACGCCAAGGAGGACGTTTCCGTCTTCATCCTTTTGCTCGGAAGATCTCAGTTAGAGACGTTTGTGAACGCTTCGAGGAACCAGACAGAATTCAAAAGCCCCGGGAAGTGGGTGGGAACAGGGGCTGCGGACCAAATGGAGGGGGCACTACCAACAGATTGGGGGTTGTTGGATAGACGTGACGTTGCCTTCCTGGCGTCTGACGACTTGGCAGATAACCTGGGGCCTTATCTTAAGGAGATGAAGAAGGATCATACTCTCTTCAGGGGGTTCATGGGTCTGAACCCTCGGTACTGCGATGCGGCGTCTGATGATCCTGACGCACGCCTGACTGACTTTGCAGGTGACTGTGAAGTCAGTTGGGCCCGCCTGGGCATTCCCCCTGGCACGCCTTTCATGAAGAAAACGCCGATTGTGTACACAACCACACGGCAGGTGTTGCAGACTGCTGCCGCTGTGCTCAGAGCAGAAGCAATGAGGGGACCCCCGACAGTTGAAGAGGATAGAAGGAGGAGACTACAGGACAACCAGGGTGCGTTCGGGTGGTTCTTTCGGTCGGGATCGAATACAGGCAGTCTGGTGTCTAGATACAGACAGAGACGATACTCGATTGGGAACCTTTTTGACAGGGATAGAAGAGGTAGAGGGAGAGACTCGGAAGGCGTCGAGGATCCCACCTATGAGCCTCCCACCCCCACCCCTTCTTTCCCAATCTCAACTCCTCCTTTCTCCCTTCTGCTCAACAGCACAACCACTCCCATCCCCGTTGGCGGTTTCACTTCCCCCATTTCCATGCCCGTCCATTCCCCCTCCCCTTCCCCCTCCCCCTCCCCTGCCGGCGTCTTCTGGATGGAGGAGACCCGCACCGACTACACCCTCTTAGATCAAATCCGGGTGGTCGTGCTCACGAACCAGGACCGGTTCGACATCAACCACACGAAGTTCATCAACCTGACCCACCTGGCTGCTCCTGGCAGTGATGACGCTGACGACCTCACGGTCCTTCGTCTGAACGGCAAGGAGCTCCTGAAGAGCCTCGAGGCTCTAGGGAGACGGTCCAAGATGACAGCCCCCAACGTTGGGGGGCAGGGAGGCATGGTGGGCATCGCTCTGCACAGTCGTCACGCACAACAACTAGACTCTCGACGCCATCCTGTGCTCTCCTTAGGCAGCACAGAGACAGAGAAGGATCCTAGGTGCACCTCGGCTGTTGCAATGGCATCTCCCTCTCCTTACGGTCAGTCGTCCAAGATGCCCCTCGTATCGTCATAGACGGGGAGAAAAATAGAGTGATACGCGAGGGACAGTCCCCCCACTTTTTAGTCACTTGGTTTCCTTTTTTTTCCTTCTGCTCCGTGTCCCTTGGTCACTTCGTCTTTTAGCATCGCACTCCCTACTCTCATACACTTTTTTTTTTCCTCGACCGAGAAAGACCCGCTTCCTCCTCCCCTTGCACGTGCGCACATGAACGATTCGATTCATGCATGCAGGCGTGAGGGCGGCATCGAGGAATGCCAACGTGACAGGCATTTTTCTTCTGACGAACGTCCAAGAACGTCCTCGGGGGGCGGACGAAGAGGAAGGTCCTGTGTCTTTGTCTTTCCCCACCGTCCGAACTCTCCATATTCTCGAGGGGGGAGGAGGGGAGGTCTGCCTGCCCGAGACACCCGTGGAGCCCCAGTGGGGTCAGATGGCCCTCCTGAACAACACATCGCAGCCAGAGGACTGCATCGTGTGCTCCTCTGTGTGCTTCGAGTGTCTGGCGGTCAGTTGGTGGTCTCTTCCCTCTTTCTTTGTGTGTGTGTGTGTGTGTGTGTGTGTGTGTGTGTGCATGCGTTGACGTCGTGAGCTCTCTCTCTCTCTCTTTCTTTCTCTCTCTGTGTGTCGGGTCGTCTCTTTTTTCTGCAGGAAAGGAAGGATGGGAAAGGAACAGGGACCATGAAGAAAGCGCTGAGTTTGGAAAACCGTTTCTCTGCTGCCTGTATTTCTCTCTCTTACTGTTGTCCCCTTTGCAGGATCACGCACAAATGCTGGCGGTTCTCCATGAGATTTTCTCCAACAAGTACAACTGCGCCCTCCTGCAGCACTGGCAGCAGTCCCCAGTGGCCGGCCTGAGGGCGAACGAGGACTACGACCCGGAGGGCTTCAGGGAGCTGTGCGGTGAGGGCCCTTTTCCTTCTCTGAAGGCAGCAGACAAGGAACCCCCTTCTGAGGCACAGAGGGTGTTCGCGAAGTTGAAGCCTCATGAGGACATTTGCAGCAAGAGGGGGGCAGGGCAGATGTGGGGGGCGGTTGAGTGCAGAAAGCAGGCAGAGGGCGAAAAGGCAGGACACTACATTGTGCATCTTGCGAACATCGGCCTTTCGGGACCGGTCCCCTCGAGTCTGCGTCGTCTGACACACGTCGGGACGATCAACCTCTCTGGAAACAAATTTGAGGGGAACCCTTTCGACTCACTCTGTCCCGAGGGAGGCGCCGGTCTCCCCCCCTCTCTCCGCTCTCTGCACCTGTCCGGAAACGCCCTCGTGGGGGACGTGGGTGCCTTGAGTCGATGTGCCGGGGTCTCTGAGGGCCAGGCTGGGGGTGTGGGGGGGTATCTGAACCTGACGACTTTGATGTTGGACTCCAACGACTTCAGAGGGGACTTGCCTTTGAAGAAGGGGGTGTTCCACCTTCCTGTCGTGGAGCGATTCGACGTGTCGAGGAACTCGGAGGTGACCGGGAAGGTCGAGGACATCGTAGGGGCTCTGCACGACAAGGTGGTCCTTCTGGGCCTCTCGGACACTCAGGTCCGTCTCTCGGTCGGGCGATCGGGTTGTTCGTTTCTTGAACCTGTCTGTGTCGGTGCATCGTGTGGGGGAGAAAGGAAATTGAAGGAAAGAAGGTGGCTCTTGTGTTTAGAGCAAAAAAGAAAGAAAGAAAGAAAGAAAGAAAGAAATGAGGATGCCTGCCATCAAAACAGTGCCTCCCTGTTCTCATTCCGACAGCACAGGGCTCGGGCCGCCCTCTCCCTCCCTCTCTTTGTTTCGGAGGTGATGGCTGTCTGGCTGCTGAGGGCGTTCGATTGAACGGACTCAGCTTCTAATCTCATCCCTGACCACTCTTCTTCCAAGGCGTCTTGCTGCGGTCGTTTGGGGGCTGTCATGGAAGAACAAAAAGACGGAGGCGCAGAGAGACAGAAACTCCCACATAGTGCGCCGGGCATGCAGAAATGACGGCCCGGAGTCTCCGAGAGGAGTCACATACATCAGATCTCTCTTTCCTTCTTTTATGCTTTTCTTCTTCTTTTCTTTGGCTTCTTTCTGTCCAGACTTGTACCGGGTCTGTGATCATTGTTCCACTCATGACAGCTCTGCTGTGTGTTTCCCCCCCCAACTTGTTGATTTGTTCCGACTCTGCACGACCCCCCTTTTTTCTCTCTGTCACTGACTGACTGATCTTTCAGGTGAGTGGGAAGATCCCCCATGACCTTGGGAAGAAGACCGAGCTGAGGGTTCTGCGCCTAGCCTCCACGAGGATCTCCGGGAAGGTCCCGAATGTGTTTGGGAGCATGGGGAACCTTCAGGAGTTGGACCTGTCAGGGAATTGGGACACACTCGAGAGGGGACCGGGACTGCCCTCAAGGTGGATGGGGTGCTTTTTGCTTTCTTAATTCTGTGCTGCTGCTTTGAGTTGTATTTTGTGTGTTTTGGGTGTGGGTATGTCTGGCGGGAGAGGAGCTGGGTGGGCCCCTTCGGCGGATCTGTTGTCTTATGGACAGACATGGTTGGAATAGCATGAATGAATGACCAGTCTTGTTCTCACTTTATGTGTCTGTGTTGTGTTTCACTGGCAAAACCGTTTCCGAAATAAGGCGGTGTTTTTTTTTGTGAATGTATGAGGAGGGAACGCCTCTCCCGTACAATGCTCTCCTTGCCCCCCCCTCCTCTTTTCTTCTTTCAGTCTGGTGGATCTACTCGGGGAGGTCTGCAAGAACCGAACTCTGACTCTCAGTGTGGACCCCCATATGTTTGGATGTGCGTCGGGGACAGAGGCACCTAGGTGGAGGACTGCAGAGGAGAGGGGGGTGTATTGCAAGGGCATCCAGGAGGCTTTGGATGAGAGGAAGAGGGTGGAGGAGGAGGGAGAGACGGGAGCGTGGTGCGGAGAGGAGCGTCACTCCTGCGATCTCTGTGTACCCTGTAATTTGGGTGAGCAGAGCACGGGTCTCGAGTGCGAGGCTTGTCCTGCTGGCTATGCTTCAAGCCTAGATTTCCCTGCTCGGAAGAAGGGGAGACAGTGTGTGAGCGATTTGCAATTCAAGTGCGACTCCGATCCCCGAGACTTGTGGGGGTTGGTCGTTGCTGACCGTTCTCCTTTTTCTTTCGAGCTTGGAGGAGGGAGGGCTTTCAAGGAGATGAGAGAAATGGACGGGTTGTGCTGTCAGTGCCCTCCGGGGCAATTCTCTTATGAGGGGTCTGAGACCTGTTCTTTATGTCTCCCTGGTACCTTCTCAGAGACTCCCGGTGCCTCGGGTTGCGATCGTTGTCCCTCGGGTCTGTTTGAGGATTTTGTGGGTGCGGGCGCGTGCCGGGACTGTCCGGACGCGTCTGTGTGTGCACCGAATAAAGAAGAACTTCAGGGTAACCTCAAGTACCGAGGAGATCTGGCTGGTGGAGGGAACGGGGCTCTTGATGCTCTGGAGAAGGAGGAAGCCGAAATCCCGGACTTTGTAGATGACGATGATGACGATGAGGAGGAAGAGATGCCGTGGGACTTCGATCGCTACGCTTCTTTCTTTGACATGAACCTGACGGTCAGTAGCCTCGTGTTTCTTTCTTTCTTTTTGCTTGCTTTCTCGACTGCTGTCGGGTTTCCTTTCTCTTCTTCGTTTTCTCTGTTTGGCTGTCTCCTGCTGCTGCTTGTTTGTTGTCCCTGACTCTTCTGTTCCGTTTCTGCGCCCTCCGTTTTCCTCGCAAGAGGTGTAGTGGCCTGTTCTTACTCGTTTATGCTCTCTCTCAGTCTCTGTTTTGTAGTGTGTGGAGAGCCTCGCTCATTGTGGTCGCCCATCGAACAATGAATGAATCTTTTTTCTTCTTTGTTTGTTTGTCTGTTCGCAGGAGGCTCTGATGGAGCTGCAGCACACCTCTCTGCTCTCCTCCATCTGCCCCTCTCCCAAGGCTGGATGGTTCGCCTTGAGCATCCAGAACTGGACCCGTCCCTCCATCTGCCCCTGCGTGTATCAGTGGCTGCACTCCAACGGCACCTCCCTGTCCTCGTGCATACCCCCTCCGAATTACTTCGCCTTCTTGAACGAGTCCTTCGAGTTTCCCAACCAGCAGCAGTCAGAGGTGCCGCCCTTCAGTGCCTCCTCAACGCACCACCTGCGTCGTCTGTCTGAAGCTGTACACTCCCAAACCGAAAGGTTGGTGTCCACCCTCCAGCACCCCCTTCTGTCAGGGTGGTCCCTTAGGAACCTGACAGCCGTCGTGGCGAACCCTGCAGCCCCCTCCAGCAGTCTCCAGACAGCAGCTCCCCGCAGTCTGAGGAAGACAGAAGGTCCCCACGCAGAGAACTCAGTCATCGCTGCGTGCCCTGGAGGGTCCGCAGTGTGCCTCCAGGGCAACGTGTGCGGTCTGAACACAACCGATGCGTTCTGTGCCGCCTGTCCGAAAGGTTACACCAAGGCTCTGTTGAACGATGGCTGTTTTGAGTGTCCCCACTTCGGCATTTCGCTGCTGAAGATCGCAGCAGTGGTGCTCGTTGTGGTGGTGGTCGGGTATTTGATTGTGAGATTGATGGTCAGAAATAATGAGAAGAAGGCGTTTGTGGTAGACCAGTCGATGCAAGTCACGATTGTGAAGATATCCTTCACATGGTTTGAGTTCACTGGACTCACCTTGACGCTTTTCTGGACCCACGTCCGCCGGGTCTTTCCGGGGGCCTCCACAGAGGAGGGGGCATTTGATCTCGCCCGCCGAATTTTCGATCCCGTCATCTTCAGTCTGGATCTGAACTGCCTCCCGGACCTCACCACCAACCTCGGCAGCGCCATCCCCGAACACCTCCACCTGCTTGGTGCTGTTTTGGTGCCTCCCATTGCGTTTCTCGTCGTGATTGCGCTCTCGTGCATCTCCGACACATGCAGCAAGAGATCCCGTGTGGGACGCTCGGACTCGAAGAGCCTGGCTGCCCTGGTGGACGACAACTCGGACAGCGGCCAGGAGAAGGAAAAGAACAGCAGCAGCAGATGGACACAGGTGCGTGGGGTCGTCTCTGCCGTCTCCGCCTGGATGCCCTTCGGCAGGGCTCGGCAGGAATCGGGAGAGTCGAAGCAGAGTGAGGGGGGTGGAAGAGTGGAGGAGAAGGCTGAGACAGCAGTTGTGCCTTCTGTGTTTCGGGAAGTCAGAGAGCAGGAGGAGGAGGACGAGAGAGAGCCGCTGTCTCCCTCCCGCTCTAGATCTAGAGACACCAACGAAGCACATCCACCCAGCACCTTCTCCCATCAACAACAGGTTGCTGAGGCTGGAGAGATTGTCGTCGTCAGGCAACCACCTGCCCTGCAGACTTTCCCTTCTGCCCCTTCAAGTGAGGCTCTCTCGTTGGCCGGAGAGAGGGAGAGGACGGTCTCCATTGAGGCAGGGGGGGTGAACAACAGCAGCAGCAGAAGGGAGTCAGGCGAGAAGGATGACAAGAGGACACGCAGACTGTCCACAACCTCCACAGTCGATGTTGCATTAGGGGAGGAGAACGCGCAGACAACAGCAGAACAGCAGCAGGAAGTGAAGGAAGGAGAGCAGGCAGACCAGTTGCGCAAACGGGGGGAAGCGAGGAAGCCCTCCCTGTTTGGTCTCTTCTCTGTGATGCCCTCCTCCACTTCCCTCCGTCGTCTCTCCCCTCCCGGCAGCAGTGCAGCAACGAAGAGGGGTGGTGCAGTCACGCCTGCAGAAGGCGAGCTGACCTCAACCTCCGAGGCCAATTCCAAGAGAAGAAAGATGAGAAATAGGGCTGAGCAGGAGGAGGAAAGGAAACGGGTGGGGGGTGCTGGGAGTTCGTGGTGTGTGATGGACATCTCCGCGATGATTGGGACGTTTGTGATTGCGGTCTACTACCTCCACCCGAAAATCTCTCGCATTTTCCTCTCGAACGTGCACTGCAAGACCCTGTGGGTCGAGGGCGTGGAGTACAACGTGCTCGCTAGCAACCCTCAGGTGGATTGCTACGGTCCCCAACACCGGCCTTGGCTGCTGGTTGCGGCTGCAGGGGTGGTCGTGTGGACAGTCGGCATTCCGGTTCTCTTCGGCATTCTCCTGTTCAGGAATCGGAAGAACCTCACCAAGCAGAGCGTCATCCTGAGGTCGGTCTGCAGTCCTGATCGTGCGTGTTTGTTTGTTGACGAACAGAAAAGCAAAGGGGAGTGAGTGTATTGACAGTCACAACTTTACTTTTTCCTTTTTTGCTCGTTTTCTTTCTGCTGTTGCTCTTTCTTCCTCAACCTGTACTCTTGACGGAATCACTTCCCCCAGAAATCTGCCGCAGAACTTCGAAAGCCTTGGTTGTGGTATACCGTGCTATTTTGAATATCTTCTCCTCTGGCAAGTTCATGCAGACCTTCAGTCTGTTTGTTCACCTGTCAATTTTATGAGAATGAAAATGTGAATGGATGGACTGCAGGTACGGTTTCTTGTTCAAGCACTTCAAGCCCTCCACCTACTGGTGGGAGATTTGGGTGATGGCCCGTCGTATCCTCGTCAGACTTCCCCTGGCACTCCCTGCTGCCATCCCGGACTCTCCTGTACAGGTGATTGTCCTCGTCAACATCGCCGTTGTGTTCCTTTGGGTGCACGGTCAGTCGATCAGGCGGGACTTAGGGGG
>JAHBMJ010002097.1:108879-139283 GCA_018398765.1 Chromera velia | reverse complement strand
CCCCCCCCCCCCCCCCCCCCCCCTCTCTCTCTGCTCTCCATGCCGCTGCGTTCGGGTCCTCCAACAACAAAAAGACAACAAAAAGGAATTCATGGCATTAGCCGGTAGTCGCCGGTCTTCTTTCCTTCACCCCTGTCTCTCTCTTTTCTCGGTTCCGTCCGTCTCTTCCTTCGCTGGTGTTGGACCTTGACCGTGAAGATCTCTCAGCTGCATCGTTGTCACTGAACGGATCTTGCACTTCTCAGGGAGGCGCGCAAGAGGGTCTTTTGGTTTGGGACACACTTAATTCTTTTTGGTTCACTAATCTGTAGCTCCGTCCTCAGAAAGGCCTTTTGGAAGAAGCGTATGCACACACACACACACACACACACACATCTAGACACACACACAAAGGGAGAGAGAGTTTAGTCATTCTTTCATGATCCGTGGTCATGTTGAATGGGGCCGGGAAAATGAATCAGACGTACAGACTGGATGGGTGAATGGACGAGATGGATCCGAACAGATCGAGACTTGGACAGATCGCTGCTTCATTCCCTCAGCTGATTTCGATGAGGCATTCTGGCTGCATGCACACATTATTAAATTCTGGATGTTGTATTAAACCGAATGATCAGACGAAGCCTCGCTTGCTTATGCACCATCATGTGTACATACGATCAACCGGTGCGGCCGAGAAGAGAAAAATGGAAGGAAGAGAATCGTGTGGACGGCAAGATTTCAATGAAGAGAGAGAGCGAGACAGATAGAGTCTGCGTCACCGACAGATTCTGCGAAGCTCTGTTGAATGATCACAACAACAACAAACTCACGCGCGTGTACGCACCAGCACTGCAGAGTCTGGCTAACCATCGATCGATCGGCTGGCAGTCTGGAATTAAGTGCTTCCCTTATGCAGAGAAACGGGAAATTACGAGAACAACTGGTGGCAGTTCGAATCGCAGACTGTCAGTTTCACTTTCTCTCACACTGTATATATACTGACGGGGCTCCAGAGAACTTCAAAAAATGCAACATGTCATTCAAAGTTCAAACAAAATACACGAAAACATGCAGTGGCAGCAGTGCTAAACATAGTTCAAATTTGTTTCAATTAGCCTAGCAATTAGCTAAGTTATATATTGATTGATTTGATTGATTGATTGATATGTTCCGCCCTAGGGCCTTCCCGCTATGTCTATCTGTCGCCAGATATATATATATATATATATAGTTTAACTATGAAAATAATGGAGAATTTCAGGATTCGTTGGTTTTACGCATTCATGTTCATTGTAGTTCATTGCATTCTATACTATGTTTACATATATTGATTGATTGATTGATTGATTGATTGATTAGTTTTCTATAGTTATAAAACCTGACTCGGAACTTTGAGTCGGAAGTGTAAGATTAAAAAGAATTAGTCAGAATTTACTTTTCATAAGTGATAAGTGATTTTTCGCTGCCCTGGGACACTGTCGCCGTAATAGGACAATGGACATACCTAGCCCTATGCAATCAACTTAAAATTAATATCTATAGATTAATATATTCTAAAGTTAATTTGCGCTTCCATCTAGGCTTACATTAACTTGATCGTACTTGATCTAGACTTGATGGTATATCGGTATTACTATCATAACATATAATCACATATTCTATGGTATATACTACTAGTATAGAGTATATATCATGGTAGCCTATAATAAAACTAAGTAAAACTAAGTATGATGATAGGAGTAGTATCCTAGACTAGATCCTAGAGTGGTATATCAACATATCAATCAATCAATCAATTAATCAATATCACTGGTATATAATGCTAGCAAAAATTGATTTTGAAATAAATGTACATGATGAATCAAACTTTGAAACGCTCCTATGAATAACAGTTTTATTACTGTATGTGAAACACTCAAGACATGCGCAATGAAGCTGCATGCATGGAAGATATGACTACACTGACATTTCAATCCCCCGAATTTGGCTAGCTGAGCTGCTTTCAAAGTTTGCTCTCGCCGACCTCTTTGAAGGCACTCATACCGACAGATGAATTCATTCAATGCATGGTCTGTTGCTGCACGACTGCCGGGGACTGTTCGAATGGTGGGCTCCAACAGGAAGAGGCTCCATGCCGCTGCATGTTGCATGGGAGTACAGGGACTTAGGGGCAGACTTGTGAGGCGTCTGCACCCGCTCGGTAGCACGACTCCGGGTTGGCGGTTGCCCAGGCCGAAGCTGCAGCGTCTAGATTGGGGGCGACTGCCAGTGAGGCCCCGTCGGCGTTTGCGAAAATCTGAACGGAGTTTGCCTGTCTGAACTGATTCGTTGGGTTGAAACTTCCAAACCCCGAAATTTCAACCAAGTTAGGATTGTTGTTGACGGACACCCCCCCCAATTCTGTCAGACTGTTGAAACCGTGTATGGCCTCCAGGTCATCTTTGAAAATTGCCAGTAGAAACCTTGCGCTGACCAGTTGATTGAACCCCGTCAGAACATTCGGTGAAGGGTCCTTGACGACAGTGCTGGCGGTATTTTGAAGACAGGGGAAAAGAATATCCCCGTCTAACGTGACGGTATTGTCGGCTTCGTCAGTGGCGGCGTTGCCGCTTATTTCCAAGGACGGATCTCCTGGGTTAGTCTCGTCACTGACACGAACCAAATTGTCGAATGTGTAGCCCCTCGCGTCGATTTCGATCGAACTCGCGCCATTACTGGCCCACTGCACGACATCTGCGAATTCATCGCCTGTACACGAAGACATGTCTGCGTCTACATTGAGAAACAATCCGCTTCCTGCTTCCAAAATGGCGTGGAGTCCTGGGTTATTTGCCTTGAAGGTTCTGTATTCTTCTAAGATAGTAGAGGTTTCGCCAGTGGGAAGACACCACTCTCCGTCAGGAGGGTTTGCCTCAAACACGGGGAGAGTCGAGGCGTCACCCTCAAAACACCCTTGTTCCTTCTTCTTTTCCTTCTCTTTCTCCTTGAGGGAAGGAAAGTCAAATTTGAAGCCGTCAAACACCTTCGACAGCCCAAATAAGCTGCCTTTTTCTTTTTCCCCCCCCTCTGTTGTGGCATTTTTGTCCCCCAGGATGTTCTTCAATCCGAACAGGTCCTTGCCCTTGCTGCCGAAAAGGTCGAAGTCCCATGTCTTGAAGTCAACCAGAGAAGCAGCAGGCCAAGACAACAGGGCAAATAGGGCCCCAGAGAGGAAAAAGAAGAGGCACTTCATTTTAAATTCGCTTCAAAGGAGAACCTCTCAGCGTGACTGTGCTCATGCAAGGTGGATTCAAGATATATATCATTCAACTTATATAGGTGCATGAACACGAGCTTGTATACATATATTTCGGTGGGCACTTTCCGCAGCAGAATCAGCAGATGCGGAGATGTGCTTGCAGAGGCCGAGTACTGAAAATAGTCTAGAAGGGGGAAAATTACCAAATGAATCATCAAAGAAACAAAGAACGCACTGATTCACTGCATGTCAGATCCAGTCAGGTCAGACGATTTGTCATGATTTTTCATGGCAATATATATATATATATATATATATATAATTTCTGACACAAAAAAAAATGCAACGATTCAAAGGAGCCGCGCGGTTGGGGACGCGAGCGCATATGCATTGAATCGATCGCTGCAACTGCATGTTTTTTTTGAAAAACATTTGAATTGCATGTAGTTCGATGCATGTCGAGTGACTCAAGTTGTCAACTCAGTGTCACAGTCACCGCTGTCACTGAGAGCTCAAATGAAAGCAATGTGTATGATGGGGCAGTGCTGCAGGAGGAAAAGGAGCAGATTGGACTATTGGCTCGGCTGCATGGACTAAGATCAATATACATTCTTCACAATGTTGGCTTTGGTATCGCTTCGTCTGCTCTTGTTGTGTTGTTTGCCCCTCGTGTCTCTGTCCGTCTACCAAGTCCCCGCCGAGTTCATGAGGCTCTACCTAGACTTCACGGGGAGACCGCCCTCTGGTGACTATGAGCCTACTCCCTTGAACATCTCCATTGCAACTGCCGTCTCCTCTCTGATGAGCAGAGAGGACGACAGGGACGGCAAACTCGTGATTGCAACACCCCACAACTTTCTGATCTACGGCAAAGACAAACAACTGTTGTCCAAAGTTGACGCCCGTGCCTCGTTGAGCGACGGTTTCTTTGAAATGACCGCAATCAGCCATATGGGCCCAGCCATTTTGTACCTCTCGAAAATGCAGCAGATCATTCAGCCGAAAGACCCCTCCCTCTCTGTGGAGGAAGGGAGACGGTGGAGGGAGTATGTAGTCTCCGCGTTGCAGCAGTTGAGACACGATTGCCTGGCCGTCCTCTGCTACACGCAAGAGACGGACTGGATTGCCGAGATGAATGGAAACCTAGGTGAGAGGGTGGTTTGGAAGGGAAAGGACAAACACGGGACAGATATTGCGCACATGGCTGGTTCCATGGTTGTATTTGCCTCTGAGCTCTCGGTCTCGTTTTTGGACTTTCTTCTAGAGGACCCAGAGACGAGACTGATCGACCAGGAGGCCCTCAGAGAACGGTTCTTCTCAAAGAAGCCAGCGGGATTCAACCAGGTGATGATTGCCACCTTCGTGCTGGCAGCCATGAACAGCCTCGTCGGTGTGCTGGACGCTCTGACAGTGCATTTGCCTTCCCAGAAGGATTGGGAGACGGGGAGGTTCATTTTGCAGAACCTGGCGGGTACGGTGGCGCCTAATGGGAGGGTGATGGGCAATGTGGGGGCGGGGTTGACTGCAGAGAAAAACCCTCTGTATGCCACCCTGCTGACGTATGCTCAGAGGGCAGGGGCGAGTAGGGAGAGTGTGTCTCGACGTGTTGTGATCCCAGCGTATGCAAATCTGTTCATGGACTCTCCAGAGAAAATGAGCGAGGAAGATTGGGCGTATTACAATGTGATGGTGTGGGAGAAATCGGTGTTGCGGTCTGTGGTAGTAGAAGAGAGCATGCCCTCCAGTTTTTTCGGTCTGCCTTGGGATGATTCCCTTTTCCGCGTAGAGAAAAAAGGTGTGGAGAGATATGAAGAGCTGTTAGGAAAGAGGGGGGCGCGAGGAGACGGTAGCTCACAACTATCTTCTAGCAAAGAAAGAAATGTGCACGGAGACGCAGCCAGGTGGCCGGGGGATTTTTTCCCTGAGAGTGAGTGGTCGAATTTTGGTGGGACAGTTGAGGCGTTGTTGTCCAGAGTTCGTCACGCGTTTGGAGACAGCACGGAGATGCTCTCGAGTGGGGTGGCCTTCTGGTTGGGGCCTGCGTTGGTTCAGAATGGGAACAGGGTGGAGGGGATGGACATTCCTGGGCTGAGTGGGGTGGACTACACAGCGGGGGAGCCGTTGGGGTTGCACGCGAGCAGAGAGTGTCCGGTGAAGGGAGGGAGAGCCCATTCCTCTTCTTCAGGACAGTTTCAGAGAGAGCACAGAGACAAGAAGGAGCAAAAACATTATTTGCCCGTTTTCGAGTGAAGAAACAACACTTCGGGGTGTCGGTGGTTCAAAGATTTGAATACTGAAGTTTTGAAGAAGGTTTTTACATTTGCAACACATTAACTTGCATCTATAGCTCAGGCTAGATTTGTACTCAACAAGTCACAAACTCCTAGACAAGGATCAAAGGCGGGATTTAAAGCAGGACCATACATAATAATAAAGTTTGAATGCTAGGTACAACCTAGGCTACAACTGATCGATGACATATATCCTGAAAATTCTTTTTAGTACATGCAGTTTGACCATTGTAACATGGCATTGTCATCGTGGCGCATAGTTTAAGCTTAGTATAAATCCTAATAATATAAATCAGTGTCTGATGTTCGGCCAGTTCAATAGTACGCAGCTAGTCCATGTAGTACATGTTTTTATAACTAGGTTTTAAACATATTTTTACTTATGTGCAAAGGTATTTAGTCACTTGTGATTAGAATATATTTAATTATCCCATGAAGTGATTAAATGTGATTGAATAAAGTGATTAATTAGCTAAAGTCCGATTCTTACTAGTCTTTAATACCTTTGGTCATTCTAATGGTGCATAGTTTTTTTTTTACGTTATAAAAACAAATGTTTTGGGAGTAGCCTAGAGGCTTATGCACATCTAGTGCACTGCATACATGGCCCAGCCCATGCAGCCCTGGGCCAGGCCAGCCATGCATGTGCCGGCGCGGCCCACCGCTCCTACTAGCGGCCGCGGCCATCGGTGCATGCATTCGGAGCCAAATAGTGTGCATGTTTGGAGCCGAATAGCCATCGATGCATGGATTTTATTAGTGTGTGCATGTTTATGCAATAAGAACGTGTATAAACTTTCAACCGCGTATTTATATGATATGTTACTTGCTAGTTTAATAAGTTTTAAATTATAAATTGTAAGATTTTATAAAATTCTAGTAACACCTAGAGTAACACTGTAACACAGTCTAGTATAGTAATACTACTGCCTATTAACAGTGCCTTACAGCTAGATAGCCCCTGTTTATCTTTTTCAAAACCAATTTTTTATAGTCACAAACTGTGTTTTGTTTAAAAAAAATCAAAAATGTAGCCCGGCGGGCTCTGCCCCCCGTACCCCCAATCAATTGATTTAGGAATATATTCCTGAATATATTCCTGATTAAATTACTTTTGAAGTGAGTAACTAGTGAATAAATATATTCCATGATTAAACATCTTTGCTTATGCGGACCGGCAACCAGCAAGAAATTGAAGTTTGAACTAGAGTTTGATCGAAAGTCTTAATTAGCGAAAGTGTAACACATATACATTTTCCTCGATGCCGGCGTCACGGGCGCGGCGGCCGCGCACGTCAAACGCTCGGCATTACGGCAGACGGCCAATCTTTATATAGTAAAGCATTGATCCTATGATATCGAGTTTTAGTAAAGTTTTTAGCAAGCTAGCTGAATACATGAAGTAGTATATGTTGTAATGCATTAATTATGCATACTACATTACATACTGAGAATGCATTATGCATAGTACTTTCAACTTGAATAATTAGCTCATTGATTACCCACTAGATTACCCAGTAATATATATATGATGCTAGTATGTATGCTCAAATGACGCGTTGTAGCTTGTAAACTTAAAATAAGGTCAACAGAAGCTACAAAACTTGATTTAATGACATCAATTAAGAAAATTTAAATTTTTTGCATCAATTTCAGGTTGTATTTATTGACACGTGAGTCCAGAATTAGGCTAGGCCACAGCGGTCATCACAACCTCATGCAGTGTACTATAAAAAACTCTTGGAGGAACAGATGCTACTGAACCATCTCAGGCTTAAATTCTGAATTAGATCCGCATACGGGGCAATCTTGCTTTCCTTGCTCCTCTTTCCGTTGCAGTCTTAACATATGCCTTTGCCTTGGAGGATGGGACTATTCCCCACGCCCCCTGAATTCGGTAGAGCTCCGGGCTGATCTCCTTCTTCCGTGCGCGCTCGGTAAGCACTTCCCTCTCACTGAGAAATTTCACAAGATCGTGAGCGTAGATCTGCAGTGACAACGAGAACAACCAACATTACTTTCTCTCTCTCTCTCTCTCTCACACACACACACACACACACACACACACACACACACGCAGAGAGAGAGAGAGAGAGAGAGAGAGAAGAGAGAGAGAGAGAGAGAGAGAGAGAGAGATGCACGCATGCGTCCAAACAAAACTCTGTGCCTCCTCACCCCCCCCACTCCCCCGCAGACAAAAAACATACACTTCACCGGGTCGAAAGCTCGGTAAGCTCCCTTCTTCTTCCTCATGTACACAAAAGGCAAAAAGAAAGACAGGGACAGACAGAGACAGAGACACTTCACCAGGTCGAAAGCTCGCTAAGTAATCGCACAGAAGAAAGCACAATCGGGCCTCCATCCCACACCCACTCGAATCTTCCATTGGACCGCTCTCCGTGTCATTTTTTCAATTCTACCGGACTCATGTACACGTACATGAACGAGACAGAAGGACCGAGGGGAGAAAGCGGAAGGCCCCGCACGTCACTCTTCACGATGCCTCCTTGTGTCACAAAAGATATCCTGGTACATCATTCTTTCCTTTCCATTTTTTTTTTTTCTCCCGTTCTTCCCCAAGCCCCCAACCCCACCACCTCCCCCCCAACGCCCCCCCTACACACACCTACCTACCTACCTACCTACCTATCTACCTACCTTTCCTCGAGAGGGGAGAGAGGGGTTCAGCGCCTTTAGCCGGTCCCAGGCAAGCCTCGCGTCGTCGTAATCCATGAACAGAGGCATAATCCTGACGCACGCACACGCACGCACCACACACACACACACACGCACACACACACAAACAAATATAGATGTGCACGCACAGACTTCCTCTCTGCTAGTCGCTCTGTAAGTGTATATGTGTGTACGCGGGCGTGAGACAGAAAAAGAAAGAGAGAGAGAGAGAGAGAGAGAGAGAGGGAGAGAGTAGAACGGAGAAGACACGAGGATGGCGAGGTAGATAACCCTCACGACTCCGCGTGTGGAGACAAACAAACAAACAAACAAACACACACACAAAGAAAGAAAGAAAGAAAAAAGAAAAAAGAAAGAAAGAAAGAAAGAAAGAAAGAACGAAGGAAGAAAAGGAAAGGAAAGCGAAGGAAAGGGAAGGAAGGAAGGAAGGAAGGAAGGACGGAAAGGAAGAAAGAAAGAAAGAAAGAAAGCGAATCATGTTTTTGATGTGCTTCCATCAAAGTCCTGTCAGCTGCGAGAAGGAAGTAAACGAATGCGAAGAACCACAAACGCGCAGGCTGAGTTCTTCTGGATGGACGAACACTTCTCCTTTCCAGTATTGAAGGAAGGAAGGTCTCGTTGACAAACCACTGACTGACTGACTGACCACTCGCTTCCTCTCTTCATCCGGAGCGTCTCGACCCGGAACACAGGGACGTCTATTTTGTTTCTGTCTTTTCTGTTGAACGTCTTTGCAATGTACTGCTTCTGTGCCTGCAGGCGGAGGGAGGGCCGGAGAGGAGAGACGTACAGAGGGAGGGGGGACAGTAGAAGAGAGACGGATGGAAGGAGAAAGAGGGGAACATAAGGCAGGAAGAAAGAGGCTGGAAAAAATGCAACAGCTTCTCCGCTTTCTCCTCCTTCTTTTGATTTTTTCCCATTGCCCGAAAAGTAGCATAGAAAGAAATAAAGTATGCAACGCCATACGAAAGCGTAGCAGAAGCAGAAGACGAAAAGGGCCACTGCACACGACTCACCATCTGAGACCGTCCCTTCATTGCACAACCCACCAGGCAACGCAACCAGAGAGAAGCGAAAAAAAAATAATCTAACACAATGTTTCTCTTCTCCAGCTGCATCATCTTTTCTTCTCTTCTCAGTAAGAGAAATGACATACAGAACAATGTGTACATAAAGAGAGGAACGGTGTGCGTTTCGTCGTGAGCTGCCACACAGAACAAAAACCAAAACGAAATGCACTGTCCCACTGACTGACTGACTCACTCACTGACGGACAGACTGACGCTGCTTCCTCTGAGTGTCCATATGAGGTCTCTTGATTGTGCTCTCCTTCCTCTTCTTCTTCCCCCTCTCCCCCTTTTCGTCTGCCCTCCCTCCTCCTCTGCCGCCTGCTTCTGTTGAAGGACGGACGGATACACGTTCTTCCAGATTCGCTCCAGGCCCATCACACACACACGGGCGTCAAGGTTTTTCTGGGACTGCACGCAGGAGGCAGGCACGAGTGAATGATCAGGGAAGGAAGGAAGGAAGGAAGGAAGGAAGCAAGCAAGCAAGGAAGGAAGAAAGGAAAGGAAAGAAAAGGAAGGACACAGAGACAGAAAATCAAACAGATGCAAATGGTGAAAAGGTAAGAAGGGCTGCGATGGACAGGGGGAGAGAACAAAACACGCATGCACGCACGCACACACACACACACACACACACACACACACACACACACAGGGGGGGGAGGGGGGGCAAAGTTAGGGAGGAAGAGGGAGACGGAGAGGGAGAGCAAGAGGGATGGAGACTGAGAAAAACAGAGTGAGAAAATGAAAGGAAAAGGGCAGAGACACGAAGAACAAAAGGGGAAAGAAGAGAGGGGACACACATACACACACACACAAACACACAGACAGGCAGACGGACAGACAGACAGACGGATGTACCATTAGAGCGTCCGTAATCTTCTCCTCTGCGTCTGAAGGGTCCAGGAAGCACACGACTGCAAACAAGAGAAGAGAAGGAGAAAAGGGGGAGGGAAAGAGGGGGCAACACACATAATCGATTGGCACGTAGAAAAGAGACAAGCAAATTATGCAGCTTTCTCATTTGCATTTACTTCATACACCGACTCCAACTTATACCGCACGCGCACATACACGCAGCGGTCAAAAACAGAGAAACGACTGGGAAGAAGGACATGCAGGTGCTAAAAAAAACAGATCAATGGATTGAGTGACTTTTTGCATGTCTGGGGATGATCCAAAAGAGAGCTCCCTCCTCACTGACAGACAGAGAGGGAGAGAGGCCGGGAAGGGAGGAGTCGATCGGATGGAAATTAGATACGGAAATCAGATTTGCTGCTGGAGGAATGAAACCCAAAGAAACATGGAGGAGGGGGACAAGATTTATTCCCATGGGACCCTTCATTCATCCCTCTGCCCTTCATTATTTGCCTTCCTTCCTTCCTTCCTTCCCTCCCTCCCTCCTTCCTTCCTTCCTTCCTTCCTTCCTTCCTTCCTTCCTTCTTTCCTTCCTTCTTTCCTTCCTTCCTTCCCTCCCTCCCTCCCTCCCTCCCTCCTTCCTTCCTTCTTTCCTTCCTTCCTTCCCTCCCTCCTTCCTTCCTTCCTTCCTTCCTTCCTTCTTTCCTTCCTTCCTTCCCTCCCTCCCTCCCTCCTTCCTTCCTTCCTTCCTTCCTTCCTTCTTTCCTTCCTTCCTTCCTTCCTTTCTTCCCTCCCTCCCTCCCTCCTTCCTTCCTTCCTTCCTGCCTTCCTTCCTGCCTTCCTTCCTTCCTTCCTTCCTTGTTCTCTCCCCCCCTCCCAACCTCAATCTCATGTTTCCATTCCTCCCATTCCTTCCCTTTACTTGACTGAGTTCGAATCTCAATTTTCTGTCCGTCTGTCTCTCTCTGAATGCACGTCGTGTTGTTGGACTTTTTGACGTTTGTGGAGTGGAGTCCTGTCTCCTCACGTCTCGATGATTCTGCCTATTCTCAGCTCGTCCTGTCGTGTGTTTTCTTGCTCTTCTCCCCTCTTCTGTGCAATGTATTCCCCTCGCTACATGATGCGATGCACAGCACAGGCCTTTCTGTTCCTTCCCTCCGTCCTTCGCTGTCTCTTCTTTCCACTCAACCCCGTCTCCTCGCCGTCTCCCTCCCGTCTCTTCAAACAAATAACTGCCTTAATTTCTCTCTCTCTGCTGACTTTCACTCATGTCCCCATTCGGGTACAGGTAGGGCGCTCCGTGTGTGGTTGTCATCAGGAACACAGGGACACCCACGAGCTTCTCAGTGAAGGGCCTGTTGGAGTACTTGGGCCCCCATCTGCAGGCAAGAAGGAACAGGGACGAGGAGACGGCGTAAAACGGTGTGAAAGGAAGGGAGCGCCCCCCCTTGCGATTGAAGAGAGTTTCAGTCCGTGCACCTGTGCTCACCCACCTGAACATGTCTCCCAGAGAAGCGCCCCTTGCCAAGTCTGGAAGGAGACTGAGGACGCCAAAGAAACAGAGACCCATAAGCTTCATCATCTTTTCTTTGCAAGTCTCCGACCGATCGCTCTCCCAGTCTAGTAGTAAAGAGATGCCAATGCTGTCGGGTTAAGGAGATTAGATGGAGCGACGTTGGGGAGTCCGGACAGAAACTTAACTATACAAGGCGAAGAAGGGTATGCACCACTGCTCTTGCACTGTCTGTTTCTCGTATGCTTTGTGGCAGCTATAGCGCTTCGATCAGCTGATGCAGTGCAGGAATTGTTTTGAAAAGTGCCCCCCGCGCTTCACTCTCCGGGGCCATGCAATGTGTTGGCGCGCCGCGAGAGCTGCATACATGCATCTGACGCACGCAAGCGTGCGAACGACCCCGGAAAGCGCGAAATCCATCCTTCTTCATACACCGCAACGGATAAGTGCCCCCCCAACTTTTCGATGCTTTCCGGGGCCTTTTTTTCGTTTATGACATGCGAGCAGCGTCAGCGCGCAAGGTTCGTCAGTGCACAGCGTTTGCGCGCAAGGGGTAGCAAGGGGGTTCTCGGGTAGAGTGTTTTGTAAGTACGCCACGCTACGTACACTTTCCGGTGTCATACTATCATTGCTAATAATGATGAATGTAGATGAATGAAATATCTTATACTTGAATTTTCTACTAAACTTAATTTTTTTGCTTACCAACCTGTAGTTGGACAGCACAAGCAGTTGACGCGCACGCCTGCTGACTCTTACATTGCTTAGTGACTGCTGAGTGTGAAACACTGATGACGAGATCAGCTAGACAGATAAAGTTTTCTCCCTTTTTGGAAACTGGTTCGTGAAATGGGCCCTTGTTCAATGGGGACAAAGCCAAGCGACGCCACCGTTTTTTACCAGTCTCTTCAGCCGTCTCCATCATTCTACCACCGTCTGCCTCAAGTTGGCCCTCAAAACAGGCAGGCCAGAAGGAGCCTTTAGGTGAGATATGAAAGTGAAAGAGCATAATCTAACCTAGCCTATCAGAATAAAGATTTTCTGGCTCTTCTTTTTTCTGATTCAGCTACATTTCAGCAGAAAAAGGCTAGGAAAAAGGACAAGACCACGCGTTCTGTGTGAGGATCTAAGACCACTCTACCTTTCCGCGGGAATTCAGTAAGTGGCCGTTACAGAAAAGCCGTTTTTGCTAGCGTTTTTACGGCAAATTTTGCCTGTGTTATCTTCCTTTGTAAGAGAGGACTGCCGTATCAGTATGTCCAGCTATGTATCGAACCAGCCGAACGTTAGACGCTCATTTATGGGCCGATCGATAGCGATAGTGAATGATGATGATGATAAATTTTTGTGAAATTTCTATTTCAACTCCTTTGGTTCTAGCTTTGGTTCCCTGATGAGATTTCTTCTAACACCTGTATCTGTTTCCATAAAAAGTGATCTGAAATCAAAAAAGGAGACAGAGGGATCCGATGGAGCACTGGAGCTGTCACAGGGTCGATCTCACAGGCCTCATACCTCCCCTCCCCTCTCCCCGAAGAATGTTTCTCGCTGGATGCCGGCGCTGGCTCCCTGGAAGAACTTCCGTTAGCACCCTCTCCGTTCCCGCCGCCGAACGTAAACAAAGACGAATCACTTTTGCTGACAGCCTGAGATGCCTCTGCAAGAAGAGACCGGACCCTCTCACGGAGAAAGTCAGGAAAGTCTCCGGTCTTTGTCTCACCCGCTTGCACTTTCTCTCTTTGTTCATCTTTCCCTCGTTGCATTCTTTCCCTCGCTTCCTCAACCTTCTCCCGAAAGTTCTCTTTCTCAACAGAGAAACGTCCCCACATATCGACCGAACGTCTCTTCAAAGACAAAAGAGAAGTGGGGAGGAGAGGGTCTGGGGGAGAGACGGCCGACTCCGAGTCACTCCCCTCAGCTTTCTGGATCGACCGACGGGATTGCGCTCTACCTGCTTCTTCCCCTTCCTCCTCCTCCTCTTCTTCTTTTCTGCGGATAAAGATGACCCGTCCGGGAAGGAAAAGCTCTTCGGGTGTGTCCGCTCTCTCCTCCTTTTCTTTTTTCCCACTCTGTCTTTTCTTCTCTAGCTGCTGTGCGTTTCTCTCTGCCTGTCTCGCACACGCTTCCTCTATATGCGATCTGACAGTCTGCAGCAGGGCAGCACGCAACCTCTCGGCGTGTCCCTCCAAGAAAGAGTCCAGACCTAGAACCTGAGAGGCAGAAGAAGAAGAAGAAGAAGAGGAAGAGAGAGCAGATTCATCATCAGCAGCTGCGCTCTCCTTCCTGTCAGCCTCAGCGTCAACACCAGAGGGCAGGGAGAGTAGCTCGGCCAGTTCCCTCTCCAGATCCCCAGGCTTCCACTCTCTCTCCAGGAGGGATCGCAAAAGCCCTGCGAGGTTTTGCGCCTTCATGCGAGGGACGATGTCGTCTTGCAGCACCTGCACAATCAAACAAAGAGCACACACACACACACACACACACACACACACACAGAGAGAGAGAGAGTGTGTGTGTGTGTGAGAGAGAGAGAGAGGAGCACACAAGTGCGTTGCTGGCTGAGTGGGGTGGCGGAGAGGATTGAGAGAGGACGCAGGAATGTTTTTTCTCTCTTAAACTTCGTCAGCGTCATCCAATCTCGATCTGTCTGCACAGCTTTCCTCTGTTGCATTGCGTGGCATGCGTCGTACTCCTCCCCTCTGTTAGCTCAGCTGTCCTTTCTTCGCGGCTCGTCAACACCTTCCTCCCTCCCTCCTGCCTTCCTTCCTCCCTCCCTCCCTTCCCCTCAAGGACTAGATCGAGACATCTACCTGACCCACCATCGAGGTAACGAACGGCCTCATATCCCTAGAGATGGCGGCAGACACGCTGGGGGGTGGACTGAAGGCGAAGCACTTCAGAGCAGAGGGAGGCAGGTCTAAGCGGCAGTGCAGGAGCCAGCAGAGAATTGCAGCCGTACCTGCACCCACTGGATGCACCAGAGAGGCAGGAAAAAAGAACAAGAAAGATTGTATGGAGAAAAAGAGCAGGAGCGTCGACACCAAAGGCGGCAAGATTGCACTGTCTATAGGCGGAAGGTCAACGGGAACTTGAATGAAATTGGCGTGACAAGCTTCCTACAGAGCTTTGATCCGTATCGTTTCTTTGTCTCGATTTATCTTTTTCGTTCTTTCTTTCGTTTGCTGCATCTGTATGTAATGTTTCAATGTGTGCCTTGGAGGAAAAGTGGAGGATCGGGTTCCTCTGAAGCAGAAGAAGCCTTGACGGCAGACAGACAGAAAGACAAACAGACAAACAGAGAGCCAGACAAACAGACTAACGTGAGTGTCCAACAATGGTGATCTCATACCCGCTCTCCTTCAAGAGAGCAAACAGAGGTTCGTATTTCGTGAACAGGAGCTCTGCAGCACGACCGAAGCCTCTGTGAGTGACTCTCGCCCCCCCTGTTCCCTTTTCTTCTCCTCTACTGCAGCAGCTACCATCATCAGACCCTCCTTCTATCATTTCCTTCTCTCTCAATGTCTCCGGGACAACCGCCAAGTCAGTGAGGACGTCCTCTATGTCCCTCGTGCCCCTCACGGAGAACACCGCCTTCTTCTCGGACCGGTTGACCGCAAGGAAGTGCGCAGGTCTGTGCTCACCCCAGGAAGAAGAGGGCTCCCACACGAGTTCCTCAAACCCTCTGAGGGGAATCGACGGGGCCTCCTTGTCATTTCTGTCGACGGTCACAGTAGTCTCGTTTTCCTGTGTCCCCTCTACACCCCTGGACACAGACGTGAAGGGACTTTCCGATCTGTAGGCACTCTGAGCGAGAGGAATGCACTCAGAGAGGAGACGGAGATCCCGGTCTTCACACAAGGGGACAGTCTGCAGTCCTCCTTCAATAGGGTCTCTCTTTCTCTGCCCTTCTTTTCCTTTTCCTTTTGTTGCAACATCGCCAGAGGAGGAGACGGAGACTGCGTTCTCGTGGGAGTGTGTCGTGTGGGACTTCGCGTGGAGGAAGAGAGCGACAGCCAGTTCAAGAGGAGAGAGGGCCTGCAGAGACGCTGCCGTGTCCTCATCCAGAGCAAGGAAGCACTCAGAGGCCTGCAGGACCAACGCCAACTCACGCACAACGGCCCATGTCTTGGCGTCTCCAGCCCCAAGGGGAGGCACCCACTCCCACCTGCAGGACTCATAGATCCAACCATCCATCCATTCGTTCGTTCATTCATTCATTCATTCATTCGTTCATTCGTTCGTTCATTCATTCATCCATCCATCCATTCATCCATCCATCCATCCATTCATCCATCCATCCACTCATTCATTCGTTCATTGATTCATTCGTTCATCATACATTCATCCATTCATTCATTCGTTCATCATACATTCTCCTGATATGAATACAAAATTCAGTACATAATGGAAATTTGACAACTGATGTATTCATTAGAAACTTCTACATCGAGAAAGATGAAAAAGCTTCAGAGCCCACTCAGACCCCCCCCCACACAGACAGACAATGTGACTTATGTTTTTCTTTTCCCCTTCTTTTTCCCTTTGAAAGAAAAATAAAGATAGAAACATTCGGACAGACTATATGTTTCTTCTTCTTTCGGACAGACAGACAGACAAACAGACAGACAGACAGACAGACAGACAGACAGAAAGACAGAAAGACAGAAAGACAGACAGACAGACACAGACAGACAGACAGACAGAAACCGACAGAGACAGACAGAAACAGATGATATTAGAGACAGATAGAAACAGACAGAGGCAGACAGAAACAGACAGAGACAGACGGAGACAGATCTCCGTTCTTTCTTCATGTACACAAGAGGCACAAAGAAAGACAGAGACAGACAGAGACAGACTGTATGTTTCTTCTTCTCCCTTGTTTTCTTCATGTGCACAACAGGTAAAAAGAAAGACAGGGACAGCCAGAGAAAGAGACAGAGACAGAAGCAGGGACCGACAGAGACAGGGACAGAGATAGAGACAAGGACACACAGAGATACACAGTCTGAGAGACAGACAGAGACACACAGAGATACACAGGGACAGACAAAGACAGACAGACAAGACAGACAGACATAGAGACAGGGACACACAGAGATACACAGAGACAGACAGAGACAGAGACAGACAGAGACACACAGAGACAGAGACAGGGACAGGGACAGAGACAGACAGTCAGACACACAGAGACACACAGAGACAGACAGAGACACACAGAGACACACAGAGATACACAGAGACAGACAGAGATAAACAGAGACAGACAGAGATACACAGAGACAGACAGAGAGGCAGACAGAGACAGGGACAGAGACAGACCATTTCGGATCTGAGCCTTCCACCTGGACTTCCAGACTCAGTTTCTCCTCTGCGTTTCTCGTCTTTTTCTTTCCTCCCCCTGCCACGGTTTCTGCCTGCACTGCACTCTGGACCTCCACCAGCTTCCTCAATGATTTGCTCAGCCACACACACCCCGCAGCGCCGGATGCACACGAAAGCGCTGACGCCACGCCTGCGGTCTGGAGCCCGATATGACAGAGAAAAATCTGCACACACGAATGGGATGGGAGGAGATGGTGATTCTTCACCTTTAGAGAGAAGGGCGAGGGAGGAAATGAAAAGGGAAGAACGAGAAGCGCTGCAGAGGAAACAGCAATGAGGGGACAGGACGTGAAATTCGAATGGGGTCTGGAACTTTATTGCGTGACTGGGCGCGGGGGAATATGGCAGTCACAATCTGCCCCCTCTTCCATGTGCCTCCACATGCAGAACCAACCCGTCGGACCAACCTGCCACCCCGAGTGTGGAGACAGAAGTTCGTAGCTCGCCTCCGTGGTAGAAAAGAGAGCGTAAGCAGGATGGAATCGAATAGCAGACCGCCAGCTCGGACCGTCTCCTGTCTGATGGAGTGCAAAAAGACCCGACAGAGGTTCGCGCACTTCAAAAGCAACCGCAGCCAGCGCAACCGCTGCCACACCGCCGGCGGAGACGGGACGCAGGTGTGTTCCCCACATGCGTGCGTCAGCTTCAGAGGCAGCAGTGTCGGTTGTGCCGAGTCTAACTGTGGCCCTGGAAAAGTGCTGACTTTTCAGCGAGTCAGTGAAATATCTTTGTCACAGCCGATTGACCAAATGGACCCGCAGCTGTACTCAAAGAAGATCTCACATTGAAGATCATCTGTTGGGAGACGGGCAGTGAATTCGACCGTGAGAGCGTGGACGTGATGCCAGGATTGAACAGGCAAAAGAACTGGCACTGAGAGTGACTGCAAGGCTGCTGCCATCTGCATGGAAGGACAAATCAGGTTTCGTCGCAACAGGGAAGTATACAGGAGCATTATCCGAGCATCCTATCATATCGGAGACGGCCTTCGATCGCCAAAAAATATGGCCCCGGAAAGCGAAGCGGGGGGCACTTACGAATCCGTTTTTCAAATCGACAAACTAGGTTAGATCCGCCTCTCATATATGGGGACGCGGCATGCATGAAAAAACCCTCAATCATCACGTTTTTATAGCCCTATATTAGCCCTATATATATCTGGGCCCCGCGGCATACATGCCGCAGGAGCGTAACGCCAGGCCATACCAACAATGAACACTAGCGTACATATTCCTACCACAGAGAGGTCCAAAAGGTTTAAATATCGTGAACATCAAATACTAGTCAGAAACGGTTACAGTCTATGTGGATGCACTGTCTCTGCATACATGAACATATAAGGGAAAAACCCACTAAACATACAAACAGAGGCTCCGCCTGGCTTTTCAGAATCATGTGGGGGACTGCCTGCCTGCAAGGATACACATGCATGCATAGAGTCCAAAATCGCTCAGAAAGGAGTACCAGTCTGTGCATGCACAGCTGCTTTCGTTGCCTACCTATCTCGTTCCTCACTAGACTGTAGTAGCCCGAGCCACAGATCTTTGCAGTTATGACTAAAAAAAATGATCCCCTACCTGGCTGTGTGGTGTGAGCATGCAGTGGACAGAGGAGATGGACATGCTGCTCTGGCTCATATAAATCTGTTTGTTTGAGTATCTAACTGTTGACTTCTTGTGGTGTGGACCCCATGTATTCTGAAGTACTCTTGTCACACTTTCATTTGCCATGGTGATTGATTGGTGCGAGAGAGAATACATACCCACATGAAGCATCGCTACTTTCAAACAGAACGTATGCAGACATACATACATGCAGATAGACCGTTCGATCCATCTAAGTCAAAAATTGATCAAAAGAGTTAGATGGCCCCAAAGAGCAGACTGAGTGTTACGGTTGTCCCGCAGTGTTCATTCTTGGTATGGCCTCGCGGCCTGAGTGGTCATTTCAAGAAATAGACAAGGCATGACAGAGCCATTAAAGGTAAACAAATAAAGCAGTGCCACTATCTCAAAAAGGGTTTCAAACAATTAGAGGGCTTGATGGTGTGAGTGAAAGAGAAGCGAAAGTGTCTTTAAGAGTGCTCTGCTGCAGGTGGAAAGGGGGGGGGGTCAACTGTACTGACAAGTTGCTGACCTCTTTCAATGGAGAAACAGGGAGGCCAGACAGCAAACACTAAACATACAAACAGAGGCTCCGCCCGGCTTTTCAGAGTCGTGTGGGGGACTGCCTGCCTGCAGGGATATATATGCATGCATAGAGTTCAAAATCGCTCAGAGAGGAGTACCAGTCTGTGCATGCACAGCTGCTTTCGTTGCCTACCTATCCCGTTCCTCACTGGACTGTAGCAGCCCGAGCCACAGATCTTTGCAGTTATGACTAAAAAAAATGATCCCCTACCTGGCTGTATGGTGTGAGCATGCAGTTGACAGAGGAGACGGACATGCTGCTCTGGCTCATATAAATCTGTTTGTTTGGGTATCTAACTGTTGACTTCTTGTGGTGTGGACCCTATGTGTTCTGAAGTACTTTTGTCACACTTTCATTTGCCATGGTGATTAATTAGTACGAGAGAGAATACATACCCACATGAAGCATCCTTACTTTCAAACAGAACACATGCAGACATACATACATACAGATAGACCGTTCGATACATCCAAGTCAAAAATTGATCAAAAGAGTTAGATGGCCCCAAAGAGCAGTGTTACGGTTGTCCCACAGTGTTCATTTTCGGTATGGCCTCGCGGTAGCTAGTGCGGAGGCGGTATGCATCTGACGCAAGCAAGCTTGCGAACGGCCCCGGAAAGTAAGAAAAATGAGAACTGCACGATTAATGCACGCCAGCCATGGTGCCGCGGTACATGCATAGTAGCGCTGACCTCCCCCCCCCGCGCGGGAAAAAAACAGCGCGCAAACCCCCCCCCCACAGGAAAAAAGCCTGGGGTTGAGCGCTGATGTACGTATGGCGTAAATCTAGCCTTTCGGGGCCGGATTTTTGGTGAAAGACTAGCGTGTATGACCCCGGAAAGCGAAGCGGGGGGCACTTAGAAAACAGAAATACCCCAGCCCACGTACATGCATGCGTGCACGCTGTCTTTCAGCAAAAACCCGGCCCCGAAAGGCTGAATGTGCGCCATGCGTGCATCAGATGGGGCGCTTACCCCCGGGCTTTTTTCCTGGGGGGGGGGAGAGTTCCGCGGCTTTTCCCACNACTGGCCGGCGTGCGTCAATCATGCAGTTGTCATTTTTCTTGCTTTCCAGGGCCGTTCGCAAGCTTGCTTGCGTCAGATGCATGCATATGGGCTAGGGTATTTTTGTTTTGTAAGTGCCCCCCGCTTCGCTTTCCGGGGTTATGCACGCGTGGGCTGGGGTATTTATGTTTTGTAAGTGCCCCTGCTTCGCTTTCCGGGGCCATAGTACGAGACGGTGGATGCGGTAGCTCGGTCACTCTGAATCCAAACCCGGGCATACAACGTCAATTTGCATGGTAATGCTACAATTGTCTACGCAGTCATCATCAATCCGTTCTCCCAACCACCACGCCTGTCGCTTGAGACACCGACGCTTTGCATGTACTCCAAGCCTTGAATTGTTTACTACAAGCTGATTCTGTTGGTTTTAAGTGATTGTGGTCTCGCGGGGGGGTTCGTCTTGTCTCGCTACTCTGCTCCTCAGGCTCGCATTGTCGCTCCGCTGTCTTTGCATGCTGAGGCAGAACATCTTGAAGGCAACAAAGAATTTGAACGACTGAATCGAATCGTTACGAAGGGGGGAGAGTCCTCAGCCGTCTCCTCACCAAACAGGCAGTTCGACAACTTTGTGGCATATCAGCCGGTCTGGGGAGACCCCAAAAAATCATGGATCGCTTTCCGTGACGATCCTGCCCTGAAAAACAAGTATGTCGAGAGAGTGGAAAAGTCGGGGGGATTGTGCTACATGCACGGGCCAGTAGTGGTGCAGCATTACGCTATGGCCCAGCAGTCGCCGCCAAAGGGTGCCGATGCTGGACATGGCCAAGTTCCTCTGTCATCACGCGGGGGCAGAGATTCTTCAGAAGCACATCTTATTCAACGAAGGCGGCAGTTCCATAGATTTCCTGAGGGACATCCTGATGCCAATGTCGGAGGTGGATGAAAACGATAGTTGGAAGGTCGAGCCGGAGTACCGGTGCGAAAGTCTCCAAGAGCATGGCCCCACCGTTGTGTTACAGTTTAAGGTACACAAAGACTTTGAAAATCCCTCCGCGGCACTTCACTTGGGCACACCAGCGCCGGAGAGGCCCAAATACGCGTCACAATGTCATGCAATGGCGTTGGTGGGGTACAGATGGGAGGCGGAACAGCTACGCCTCTTGCTCCAGAACTGGTGGCTGTAGAAGCCTTTTATAGAGGTCGACCTCCAGTACTTATCTTCGTGCAGAGCAAGACTTACTTTTGTTAAAACCCCACAAACGGAGATCCCCAAGACGTTCGAGACAAATGATGCTGCACACGTAGAGCTGGAGATGGACTGCGCGGAATGTCCTCCCTAAGAGTAGTATGAGAATCAGTGATGTTTGTTTAAGGACTAAATTAAGGTGGCTCTGCCCTCTCCTTGCCTTGTTGCGTAAAGAATGACGAGGTCCTTCTTTGAATGTTCATGAAAGCCTAGATGAAAGCTGGAGACTCTCACTCACTCACTCACTCACTCACTCACTCTAACTCACTCACTCACTCACTCATTCATTCATTCATCCATCCATCCATCCATCCATCCATTCATTCATCCATCCATCCATCTATCCATCCATCTATCCATCCATTCATTCATTCATGCATTCATTCATCCATTCATTCATTCATTCATTCATTTATTCATTCATTCATTCATTCATTCATTCATTCATTCATTCATTCACTATGAAGCGCCATCGTATGCCATCGTTATACATATTAAGAGTAACCCCTAGGAGTAATATCCAGAGCTAACCCGATACTTCTAACGTTACTACATTAGGTAGAACATTAACTAGGTAAAGAAAACTAGGTTTTATTTATTACACTAATATCAATTATGCCGAATCTAACAGTCGTCTGGGAAAATTGTTAACTTTTTAGTGAGTCAGTAAAATATGTTTGTTCCGCTAATTTACTAAATGGACCCGTAGCTGTATTGAATTAAGTACATTCAAGAAAGATCTCATATTGAGGAGGTCGGAAGGTCATCTAGGCAATGAGTAGTCAATCCGACTGTGAGAGCGTAGACTAGCATGGACGGCTGCATGGTCTGATGCAAGGATTGAACAAACGTTGGAAAGAACGGGCACTGACAGTGACTGCAAGGCTGCTGCCATCTGTATGGAAGGAGTCGGAGACGGCTCGCAACAAGCGCGCTCGGTCGCGCGCGCGCTCTGAATCCCGCCACAAGCCCATGCATTGAATTGTCAATTTGCCACATACAATCCCATACAATCCCGGATATTTCGGGATCTTTTGAAGTCTGACATAGTCTGCCACAAGATGTGTCAGACGATGAGAGACTCAGAGACTCCAGCTTAGAGAGACCGGGCATGTGGAAGAGACAGAAGCGAGTTTCAGAAAACTGGCAATTCACTCGCTCAGCCGCAGTCTGGGTGTCTGAATGTGCGTCCCCCCAATCAGTCAGAAAGAACCCGCCGTCTCCTCTTGCGAGAGAGACTGTCTATGCAAGGATGTGTTGTTTGCCTTCAGAGTAGCTCCTCGTGTCTGTCATCAGTGGTTTTGAGAAGATATTTTTCTCTGCTCTTTTATCCGGATCACACTGAGATCCTTGCACAAAAAAAGAAAGAGACAGGTGAATCGGAAAAAAGCACAGACAGAGACGCCCAAGCCAGCCAGAGAGAGAGAGAGGATGAGGTCGCCCACTCAAGAGGCAGACCCCCTCCTGAGTCCGACCAGCACCGTAGAGTACAGGGCAGACTGCCTCCTTGGGAGGTACTGCAGATGGTCAGCGGTGTGTGCCTGCCTGCAGGGACATGCATTTCTTGCTGGTATGAGTTCGGGACGTCACGAGTCGTGGTAGTCAACTGAGAGACAGGAGCGGAAAGATGTTAGGGTGCTGATGGAGAAACTAGATGAGAATGGCTCCCATGCGCATGATCGAAATTTTGGACAGAACCGACCGACCACACAGATAGAGAAGAGACGCATGGTGGCGTGATGGGCGGAACCAGAAACCTTTGACCTCGAAAGAAGAACAACAGAGGAAGAAAACCTGCGAACTGAAAGACAATTAATTCCTGGCAGAGGTTTCGCGTGCTTGTGCCCAGAGTGTGTGTGGTTAGAAGAGCTTGAAAAGTGAGGCTGATAAGGCTGTTTGTGGACTTTTTCTTCTTTTCTCAAGCACCCCGCTCGTCTTCTAACTTGCCAACAAAAAGAAAGAGAAGGGGAAACTGGAGTCTCGGTCTGTTCCCTCTTTGGTTTACTTCTCCTTGTCGTCATGCAATGTCTTCTTGTCCTGGTCTACCTTCTTCAAGTATCCTTTCGCTTCTGTATACTCATAAATGCAGGTACATCCTTTTCGTCTTTTTCGGTTTTGGCGCACTCCAATCGTGGCAGCAGTCTCTCCCTGGTCCCATTGCCGTCTCCATCCTCAGAGTAACAGGGTTTGATGAGGACACCTCAGTGAAGCTCTGGCTGACTTGGGGGGTCGCCTTCTTTATTCCCTTCTCTCTTCCCTTCGCCTTCTGGATAGACGCGAAGGCCTCCCTCAGGCCTCTCATCCTTCTTGCAAGCACGGTGATGACTTTGGGTGCGTGCGTCAGGTGCATTGCCGCCTCGCTCGACTCAACCGAGTACGTCCGAGTTGCCTTCGTCCTCTTCCATCTCAGCTACGTCCTCAACGCCATGGCGGGCCCTGTGGCCCTGTCGGGCGCCGCGAAGCTCTCGGCTTTGTGGTTTCCTTCGCACCAACGATCTATCGCCACTGCAGTCGCACAGGAAGCGAACGCGGTGGGCGACGCACTTGCGTTTCTTGTGGGACCCTTTTTGATGAGAGGGGCCGGGGGGGCGGTCTCAGGGGGTCCTCCCTGGGCACTGGGGACTGACTTTGAGAAGGCACGACTGACAGAGGCCACAGCGTATGAGGTGCGAGCTCTACGGATGTATTATCAACTTGTTGCGATACTTTGTATTTTGAATTTAATCTGTATCGCCGTGTACTTCCCGGCAGCACCGCCGAGACGGCTTGCGCGATTGAGGAGACAACAGTCGGTAGTTGGGGAGATGACGGCAAACGAATTTGGCGCAAGCGTGAAGTCTGTCTTGAGAGAGAGGGGTTTTGTGATTTTGGCTGTGACGTACGGTTTGATGTATGGAACATGCGACGCGTGGTTGGTCTCTCTGGACTTGAACGTTCAGGGATTGCATGTGTCTCAGACAGTGGCGGGGTGGGTGGGGTTCAGTGGGGCACTGGGGGGGTGTCTGCTGGGCATCAATGCCGGGTGGCTGTCTGACATGTTCCACTGTCACAGAGAGATCATCGTCTCTCTTGTTTCTGTTGCTGCTGTTTGTATGATTCTCCTTCTGTTTATGCTGGGTGTTGAGGTGACTGACTGGATGCAGACAGACGATAGCCGTGTGATGACTCAGGCTGTTGTGTTGTCGTTTTTGATCTCGTGCTGCAACACGGCAGCAGTGCCAATCGTAATTGAGAAGGCAGTTGAGAAGGGACCGGCATCCCATGCGGGTGTGGCAGCCATCCTGTGCACGTGCGCGTGCAATCTTGGAGCGTTCGCTTTTGAACTTCCGAGTGGTTTGCCTGCAACGGCAGTGGCGACTGTGTGCGCAGTTGTGTGCGCGTCTGTGCTTGCCTTCGTTGTCGATTGGGGTCAGTCAGTGGCGCCTCCAGGGACGGGGGAGGATGAGGAGGAGGACGCGCTGTCGCTTGCAGACGGGATTGCTCCTCTGACTACGGAGGGGGGTGGGGAGGGTGAGGGAGAAACTTCTCGCGTAATTCGAGAGGCGAGCCTCGAACTTTCAGAAGCGTCTGTGCCTGTGCCTCCGTCGCGCTCGTCTTCTCCCGTGGGGGATCAGGGACAGAGTGCAGCTCTGGGGGGGGAAAGGGCAGGGGGAGTGGAGATGAGAGAATATGGAGGTGGGGGGTTGCCTGTCGATCTGTCGTCCAACAGAGACGCGGGCAACGGTCAAGGGCGGCTTGGAGGGAGGGGAAGCTCGGCAGAAGGGGGGTCGTTGATGCTTCCGATCAAACCTGCATGGGGGGGGGCGAGTCAAAAGAAACCAGAGGGCCATTCGCAGAGTGAAGAAACAGGAAAACCACCTTAGGTCACAAATTGCACTAGAAATTGCATGACGGATCGATGAATTCGGTTCAAAACTTATAACTAC
The DNA here is from genome assembly GCA_018398765.1 of Chromera velia. Classification (NCBI taxonomy): domain Eukaryota; family Chromeraceae; genus Chromera; species Chromera velia. The sequence continues at coordinate 113,889 of JAHBMJ010002097.1, read as the reverse complement.
TTATAACGGTTAAAATTTGTTTCTTCCTAATAAGTTCCTATCTTCTTTTTTAAATTTTACTAATTAAAAGTACGTAAGATACGTCACGATCGATATCGTATACCGGGGGCGAGTGGGGTGCTTTTTGTGAATTAGATAGGCTACCTTTGGGCTCCGCTAGCTCAGTTACATGAAGCCAGGTGGCCCGGGTCCTGTCTTAACAAGACTGTAAGTCTGTGTGTCTTTGCAACATCCGATTGTTCGTTGTGAATCAACCAAATTCTGTGACTCTGAATCTATTGTTCAAATTGTATGTATGCATGATCACACATGACGCATCGATGTACATGTATGCACGTAGGCCAGCCGCGGTGCCGGACTAAGCCGCTCCATCAGGTGCATGGATCGGGATGTGGGTCTTTTAGGGGGCGCACTGGTGATCGAGGAATACATACGGTACAGGGCTACAGTGAGAAAGCTGTACACAGTGGCTCTGGGCGGAAGCCCTTCAGACGAACACTCCACATACCATATAGTCTGCGCTGGTACCACCACACACTGACTGGAAGATTGAATTCATTTCACTTCACAGCAGTCATGTATACGTTACATGCACACACTCAGTGACTGTCTATATTTCCAGTTTCATATTCACCTCCCAAGCGCAGTGGTTTTTCGAAAATAAGCTTGTACACTGAAACTGGGTGAGCAAATTCCAATAAAAGACAAAAAGTCAATTCACCCCCCATCCTTGCTGTTAACCTTTTCATCATCTCTTCTTGACAAGTCGCTTAAGTACTTCCCATTCATCTGCGCTCTCATCTGAGTCAATGAGAGACTCACAGTCAGATTCCCATATTTCGCCATGCCCCTCATAGGAGTTAATCAAGGAGATGGAGGTTGATCTCTTGATGGAGAGTTTTGCTTTCCTCCCCTTCTCCTTTCCTCCTTCCTTTTCCTTTTCCTTCTCCTTTACTTTATTGCTAAGCCTCTCTTTCTTCTCCTTTCTATTCTCTCTCTCTGTCCGTTTCTTTTCTCTAAACTCTGCTGCGTTCACCATCTACCTTACGATTGTGTCATCGGAATAGGAACAGGACGCTTGATGATGTCCCTCTTCCACACATCTCATACATCTCTTTGCGAGGCGATCGGGGATAGACTTGAAAATCGGTTTCACCCCCGATTCTGTATCGTCATCCGAGTCTTTGCTCTTCTCCCCCAACCCAGCAGATCTTCCTTTCGCTGCCCTCTCTTCTCTTTCCTCAGTTTTTTTCCCTCCCTTTACTGCATTTTTCAGGACTGCTTTCAGCGGTCCCGTCTCCATCACTGTATCGTCTTCATCTTTCTTTTTGCCAAAGGAGGTTGCTTGTGCCTTCACCAACGCTTCGACCAAGGCAATCACCTCATCAAAGTCCGTCTCATCCCTTAAGTCCTTGTAGATAGACTGCTGCTCTTCTTCTCTCAGTCCCCACACAAGCACCGCGAACTTTGAAAAGGGATCGGGCTCATACCTAAATTTTCTGCAATTTGCGAGCAAATCTCGGAACAGCTGAATCCTTTTTTTTGGTCCCCCCGGAACCTTAACAAAGAGAAAAGCAAAGAAAAAGAGGAATGCCTTCAACTTTTGGGATATCTGAGAGGTTTCGTAGTGTCTGAGGATGAATTCCCACGGTTTTTCGAAGGGAATAACATTTCCTGGGCCGCCTGACTCCCTCGCCCTCTGCACAACATCAAAAAACGAGTCGTCTTCTTCAGTACATTCAACCAAGTCCTAGACCAAGTCGTGACGTAGATGGGTATCCAGCTCATCCAGCACCTCAGCAGCTGCGTCGGCTTCTGCTGTGTCCAAATTGATGCTAAACTACTGCACCACCCATCTCTGCTTTGCCTCTTTGTAGTTTTTGAAGCTAGCTTTGAATTTGGCAAAACCATCAGTCTCTGTGTAGCGAGGAGGACGGGGCTCTTTTTCTTGGACTCCGCTTCTCTGCTTCTGACTCCTCTTTCCAAGCAGGTCCGCCAATGTAGGTTTCTGCCTGTGGGAGCTTGACTGCTGCTTCTGACTAGAAACAGGAGTTCGGTTCTCATCGGCCATATCGAAATTAAGTAACAGTCGAGAGCTATGTAGAGAGGGATATCGACTTCAATGTTTCTGTTTAAGCAGAACCCCAATTCTGCGGGATCATCTGCCCTCCTGGGAGCATCAATGTGAATTAAATAGGCTACCTTTGGGCTCCGCTAGCTCAGTTACATAAAGCCGGGTCCTGTCTTAACAAGACTGTAAGTCTGTATGTCTTTGTAACATCTGATTGTTCGTTGTGAATCAACCGAATTCTGTAACTCTAAATTTATTGCTCAAATTGCATACATGCATGATCACGCATGACGCATCGATGTACATATACGCACGTGAGCCAGCCGCGGTGCCGGACTAAGCCGCTCCATCAGGTACATGGATCGGGATGTGGGTCTTTCAAGGGGCGCACTGGTGATCGAGGAACACATACGGTACAGGGCTACAGTGAGAAAGCTGTACACAGTGGCTCTGGGCGGAAGCCCTTCAGACAAACACTCCACATACCATACAGTCTACTGGTATTACCACACACTGACTGGAAGATTGAATTCATTTCATTTCACAGCAGTCATGCATACGTTGCATGCACACACTCAGTGACTGTCTGCATTTCCAGTTTCATATTCACCCCCCAAGCGCAGTGGTTTTTCGAAAACAAGCTTGTGCACTGAAACTGGGTGAGCAAACTCCAATAAGAGACAAAAGGTCAATTCACCCCCCATCCTTGCTGTTAACCTTTTCATCATCTCTTCTTGACAAGTCGCTTAAGTACTTCCCATTTATCTGCGCTCTCATCTGAGTCAATGAGAGACTCACAGTCAGATTCCCATATTTCGCCATGCCCCTCATAGGAGTTAATTGAGGAGATGGAGGTTGATCTCTTGATGGAGAGTTTTACTTTCCTCCCCTTCTCCTTTCCTCCTTCCTTCTCCTTTTCCTTTTCTTTCTCCTTCACTTTATTGCTGAGCCTCTCTTTCTTCTCCTTTCCGTTCTCCTTCTCTGTCCGTTTCTTTTCTCTGAACTCTGCTGCGTTCACCATCTACCTTGCGATCGTGTCATCGGAATAGGAACAGGACGCTTGATGATCTCCCTCTTCCACACATCTCATACATCTCTTTGCGAGGCGATCGGGGATAAACTTGAAAATCGGTTTCACCCCCGATTCTGTATTGTCGTCCGAGTCGTCGCTCTTCTCCCCCGACCCAGCGGATCTTCCTTTTGCTGCCCTCTCTTCTCTTTCCTCGGTTTTTTCCCCTCCCTTTACTGCCTTTTTCAGGACTGCTTTCAGCGGTCCCGTCTCCATCACTCCTTTGTCGTCTTCATCTTTCCTTTGGCCAAAAGAGGTTGCTTGTGCCTTCACCAACGCTTTGACCAAGGCAATCACCTCGTCAAAGTCCGTCTCATCCCTTAAGTCTTTGTAGATAGACTGCTGCTCTTCTTCTCTCAGTCCCCACACAAGCACCGCAAACTTTAAAAAGGGATCGGGCTCATACCCAAATTTTCTGCAACCTGCGAGCAAATCTTGGAACAGCTAAATCCTTTTCTTTGGTCCCCCCAGAACCTTAACAAAGAGAAAAGCAAAGAAAAAGAGGAATGCCTTCAGCTTTTAGGACATCTGAGAGGTCTCGTAGTGTCTGAGGATGAATTCCCACTGTTCTTCGAAGGGGATAACATTTCCTGGGCCGCCCGACTCCCTCACCCTCTGCACAACGTCAAAGAACGAGTCGTCTTCTTCAGTACACTCAACCAAGTCGTGACGTAGACGGGTATCCAGCTCATCCAGCACTTCAGCAGCTGCGTCGGCTTCTGCTGTGTCCAAATTGATGCTAAGGTACCGCACCACCCATCTCTGCTTTGCCTCTTTGTAGTTTTTGAAGCCAGCTTTGAATCTGGCAAAACCACCAGTCTCTGTATAGCGAGGAGGATGGGGCTCTTTTTCTTGGATTCCGTTTCTCTGCTTCTGACTCCCCTTTCCAAGCAGGTCCGCCAATGTAGGTCTCTGCCTGTGGAAGCTTGACTGCTGCTTCTGACTAGAAACAGGAGTTCGGTTCTCATCGGCCATATCGAAATCAAGCAACAGTCGAGAGCTATGTAGAGAGGGATATCGACTTCAATGTTTCTGTTCAGCATCTATGGGTCAGAGTGATATTGCGATACCCTGATATTGCTAATATCATACAAATATCGCCCCGATATTTGTACCGATATGCGATATTGCTAAATATCGCCATATGCATATCATGCCCCGTGGTTGGCCAGAGCCTAAGTAGTGGCTCACCGGCTTTAACCGCCTCAATTCAATTCATTCATTCATTCATATATCGTCAATATCGCGATATTAAATTCTATCTATATCGTATATCGGTAATATCGCGATATTTAATATAAACGATGTTTTAAAATATCGGATATCGGGTCCACTGCGATATTTAGTAACTGTATGATAGTGTTCTACCATGGGCGACATACAAGTTTTGCATATTCACTTTCTTACTTCTCTAGCCCTCATAAAGTATGATAAGAGCTCAACAGTTACACTAGCAAAGGACTCTTAACCTAAAGACCGAAAGCGGCTGCGCGGATCCGCAATCCAGGTGTTCAAGGCCTTGGACTGGTTCAGACCTAAGTTTGATTGCTTGGTTTCTGAGCAATTGAAGTCTTCATCTACTTGGTACCGAAAGTTTGTGCAGGAATCCGGCGATCATCAACCTAGTCAGTAAGACAAACTTGGAAGTCAAAAACCTGGCTCAAATTTTTATATCACTCAAAAAGGAGCAAGTTAAAGAAATTCTCCTGCAGGCCTGAAGAAGAGAAACAGAATGAGAAAGAGATAGAATTTAAAGACAGAAAGACAAAGACAGAGAGACAAAACAGAGAGACAAAGACAGAGAGAGAGGGGTGGGGGCTGGGGCAGACTTCGGGTGAAGGGAGGGAGGGAGGCCGGGAGGCAGGGGGAC
>JAHBMJ010002097.1:85715-108872 GCA_018398765.1 Chromera velia | reverse complement strand
AAGAGAGAGAGAGAGAGAGAGAGAGAGAGAGAAAGAGAGAGAGTTTGACTGTCTTCCTCCCCCCATGAATTATGGGATCTTCAACACTATCAGTCAAACAGGGCGGGATGCAGCCACTTAATTAATTGGGAGCAACGCGGAGTGCGGAAGATATATATGGACACATATATATTCACACAAAGACAGACCTAGCAGACAGACATGCATGTGCCCTGAATAGCTCTGAGCAATACTGAGACCATTGGTTTTATTTGGTTTGATGACGTCAGAAAAGGCCAGAGAGAGCGAAAACGAGCCAGGAGCTTACTAAGATCAATGTCGAGAACGCTACTTTCGGCCACTTAAAGTTTATGTTTGTCTACTTTCTGAACGTGCGGCAAGGTCGCTTTAGAGTGCACGAATGTCATTCTTCGTTTTCTCAATAGAAGAGCCTGACTCAACAGATAGAAAAAAACGCAAAAAAAAGTGGACAGAAGCGGTGTGGAACACGAGACCGCTCATGAAGACGGCCTTTCCAAATGGTTATCGATATGAAATCTAAAAGTCGCCGAAGGTTAGTTCCACTTTGATCGGGCTTGCCATTTGTGCCCTTTACAACATTAAGATAGGCTTCTGGGAAGGTCTTTGCCAAGCTGGTTTACTAGCTTTCCATATAGAGCCAGCGGTCTGTTTCTATAGCGAAGCCAGCCATTGAAACAGGCCATATACAGGCCATGCACAGTCTGTATGCATGAAAGTCAGACAATCAGCTTCATACAAAAAAAAAAAAGAAAAAAAAATCAGCTTCATGCAATGATGCGTGTACGGGCCCGTGCGGGGTCCACTGCATGCATGCGCACCGGCCCCGGCCACGGCCGAATTTCCCGAAATTCGTTTCAATTAATGCATCTGCTATAAACGTACGTCGATCGCATTCGATCGCAAAACTGCCTCAACAACTCTGCGTTCTTTCGATCAGTTCAAAAAGATTCAGTTGGCTCTGAACTGTTTGGAGATTCAGATGTTTCCATTGCATATTGCAGAGCTCCATCGCTTTCCCATACAGTACACTGGCCTCAGTACAGCTGTGATTTTCCCTCCGTCATCTCCACTGATTTTTGAGAGTGTGTCCTTGTTACGGCTTTTTCCAGAGTTCTCCTGTCGGCCTGTCAACCTGTCTTTGAGGCAAAAATGAAGGTCGCTTGGAGCATTGGCGCTACGCATCCTAGTGTGTCGTGTTTGTAGAGTGCTCATCTCTTTCGTTTCGTCTCTTGATATCCGCCATCCGTACGACAGCGGGGAACATTTTTCCTTGGCGAGACAGACCCTTGTGCTGACAGAAAGGAGACTTCTCGGCAGTTCCGTAGCACAAGCAGTGAGTGTATCCTCCCCCAGCTCAATATCTCTCTTTCTTTTCCTCTGTCCCCATTCATACAACAGCGACGCAAACATTTTCCTTTGCAAGACAGACCCTTATACTGACACTGTCAGAAAGGAGACTTCTCAGCAGTTCCGTACTAGGTTATATCACTTTAAAAAAATATAATAAAATTTAGTCTGTACCCCCCCCCTAAACAAAGATAGAGAAGATGTATACTCTTAAAAGTGTGTTGAATGTGGTTCTAAGTCCAGTAGAACCTTATACATAATATAAACTGGGTGATTGTTTGCTTTTATCACGAAGTTATAGAGGTTTAAAGTCATTTTGCTACTATAGGTTCTAAAAAAATAAAAGCCTAGGTTCAGTAACTTTTTTTAGAACCTAAAAGAACCTTATAGAACCTTATATAACTTTACTTCTACTGAGTTCTAATGCATAAAAACGTTTTTTAACGTTTGAGTTTCTTATATAAACGATAGTTTTCTTCCTAGTTTTCTTCATCCACTTCATTTTTAAAGTTAATCTGAAAGAGAAGAAGCAGAGTGGTGCCGCTGCCGCTCAGACTTCACCTGCAGGGGGCAATGCTTCCAAAAGAAAGTCTGGGGGTAGAGCTGCTCTTGCGGCTGATGCTCCAAAGACTCAGTAAGGGAAGGGGGGCAAGGGAAGGGGGTAAACAATAGGCAGAAGGAAAAAAAAAGAGATAGCCACCGCTGTCATTCAGCTTTGTCATCCACGGTCATCCAGGCCTCATCCTACAGTTTTAAACGAAAGTCCGGGTGACGTTGTGGCTCTAGGCTGTGGCTGCTATTCACAGTTCAGGCAATAAGGGAGGGGGATGGGAGGGAGGTGACGGCTAGGACGTGAAAGAGGACAAAAACACTGATTGTCTCATCAGTTTGCGAGCGTTCCTGGTCGGTTTGATTATATTTTTATTAAGAAAAGGCCGGTTTAAGGTGGTTTCAGTAGGTTCTGGCAGGTTCTGAGGAAAACGTTTTCAGAAACGGATGGTTCAGGAACTTTTCTTAGAACCTTAGGTAGCGAAACGTCTATAACCTACTATAACCTACCATAACCTGACTATAAACATTCAAAACCATGTTTTTTAAGCTTTTAAGAAGTTGTTTAATCATTTTGACTCTTAGAAACTTGATTTTATTTGTTGAAAAATAGTGTTCTTAGTATAGAACTTTGCTAGAACTTTTATATAACCACAAGCAATGATACACCCTAGGTTCCGCAGCACAAGCATTGAGTGTATCCTCCCCCAGGTCGATGTCTCTCTTTTGTTTCCTCTCTCCCCATCCACATAACAGCGAGACAAACATTTTCCTTCACAAGACAGACCCTTATGCTGACAGAAAGGAGACTTCTCAGCAGTTCCGCAGCACGAACAGTGAGTGTATCCTCCCCCAGGTCGACGTCTCTCTTTCTCTTCCTCTCTTTTCATCTACACAACAGCAAGGCAAACATTTTTTTTCGCAAGACAGACCCTTGTACTGACAGAAAGGAGACTTTTCATCGGTTCCACAGTACGAACAGTGAGTATATCCTCCCCCAGCTCGACGTTTCTCTTTCTTTCCCTCTCTCCCCATCCACATAACAGCGAGGCAAACATTTTCTTTCGTGAGACCTTCCTCTCTTCCTTCCTTCCTTGCTTCCTTCCCTTTCTTGCTTCCTTTCCTCCTTCCTTCCCTTTCGTCCTTCCTTCCTTCCTTCTTTCCTTCCTTCCTGCCTTCCTTCCTTCCTTCCATCCTGAGAGACTTCCTTCCTTTCATCCGTGTGTTTGTCGGAGAGTATTCCCTGGTGGAGCCCTTTATACAGAGGGATGGCAAGGTCCGAACTGCTGAGAAAGAGTTTGTGGTTGGAGCTATTAACGGGGGCCAGGACGACTTCGGAATGGTCAGAGGGGGGCCTGATGTCACCGAGGAAACCAAGGGAAGATACAAGTTTTTCACCGCGGCTGTTTCTGTCTCTGGAGCCCCACCAAATCTCTGGGTATGGGTGGTTCCTAGGTCAACTTGAAGCTGCAATTCTGACAATTAAATTAGGTTTTGTACAATGCATCCTTCTCTCTCCACTGGCATTTCTTCCTTCTTTCCTTCCTTCCTTCCTTCTTCCCTTCCTTTCTTCCTTCCCTTTCTTCCTCCCTTTTCTTCCTCCCCTTTCTTCCTTCCCTTTCTTCCTTCTTTCTTCCTTCCTTCCTTCTTTCCTTCCTTCTTTCCTTCCGAGTCCTTCCTTCCTTCCTTTTTTCCTTCCTTCTTTCCTTCCGAGTCGGACTCCTTCCTTCCGAGTCCTTCCTTCCTTCAAGTTCCTCAGGCTTCTTCCTAGTCTTCCTTCTTTCATTCATTCATTCATTCATTCATTTTTTCATAAATATCGGCAAATATTGTATAATATCGCCTACGTACATGATATTATGAACATCGTTTAATATTGTTCAATATTGCATGGCCGATATTGTCTATATCGCTTAATATCATACAATATCGCCTACCCGATATTACAAATATCGCCTAATATCGTATAATATCGCCTACCCGATATTATAAATATCGCCTAATATCGTACAATATCGCACCTATATTGATATTGCTAAATATCGCGATATCAGGTACAAGCAATAGTCGGACAAAGCGATATTGTACGATATTTAGCAATATCGCCTTTTTTGTGACCCATAGATGAAGCAGAACCCCAATTCTGTGGGACCGTCTGCCCTCCTGGGAGCACCAATGTGAATTAGATAGGCTACCTTTGGGCTCCGCTAGCTCAGTTACATAAAGTCGGGTCCTGTCTTAACAAGACTGTAAGTCTGTATGTCTTTGTAACATCTGATTGTTCGTTGTGAATCAACCGAATTCTGTGACTCTGAATCTATTGCTCAAATTGCATGCATGCATGATCATGCATAACGCATCGATGTACATGTATGCACGTGGGCCAGCTGCGGTGCCGGACTAAGTTGCTCCATCAGGTGCATGGATTGGGATGTGGGTCTTTCAGGGGGTGCACTGGTGATCAAGGAACACATACAGTACAGGGCTATAGTGAGGAAGCTGTACACAGTGGCTCTGGGTGGAAGCCCTTCAGACAAACACTCGACATCTAGCTCCATATACCATACAGTCTGCTGGTACCACCACACACTGACTGGAAGATTGAATTCATTTCACTTCACAGCAGTCATGCACACGTTGCATGTACACACTCAGTGACTGTCTGTATTTCTAGTTTCACATTTTTTGCCCCCCTAAAGCGGCATATTTCCGCAAAAAACTCGTTCTCATAATTCGTAAGGAGTTAGAAGCTGAAACTTTATGTAAAAAGACGTTGTACCGATAGAAAAAGAACTGTAGAACAGACTTTTTATATTATTTCTAGAAATATAGGCTGTCATATAAATTTTGTAAGTTTCATACCGTTTTTCTTACTATTCAAAACCGTTAAAAAATGGCATCAAAATCAAAAAATTTGTCAGACAGCCTATGTTTCTAGAAATGATATAAAAAATCTGTTCTATTGTTCTTTTTCTATCGTTACAACGTCTTTTTATACAAAGTTTCAGCTTCTAACTCTTTATCAATTATGAAAATGAGTTTTTTACGGAAAAGCGCTGGTCTGCTATGCAGAGAAGGGGGCAAAACGCACCCCCTATGGGGCCGCACTGTGTGCGGCCCATAGTAATGCCCACTTGGTTCCTAGTATTAAAAGTGATAAACAGATTCTGTCTAAAAGAAAATTGATCAAATAGAATATAAAATAATGTCTGAAAAGTCTATTGTGATATGTTTTAGCTTGGTTTTTAACCGGTTCCCACTAGTTCTCACACAAAAAGTAGGTGTCCAGTATTTTGGTTCCTAAGTTCCTAAAATACGGTTCCTGACCACTCTGAACTGAGGCTGCCACAGGAACCATAAAGGACTTAAATTAAGTATATGAATACCAAAGTTGCTAGAAAGTTAAACAGGAACCTTAAGATCCATGGAATTGTAATTAAGAACCCTAAAAAACCAGTAGGAACCGTATAAGAACCAAAGAACTATGTAGAAAGTTACTAGAAACTGCCTGGGAAACTACAAAGAATTCAGTCCCTCAATTGGCCCGAGACGCTCCTGGTGCTTAAGTGATACTAGTGCTGCTTACTTCTTTAGACTGGGTAAGAGGGAAGCCATCTTCTGGGGGGGGGCCAAAGAGGATCGATGGAAGCGTGTTTGTAGATAAGAGCGAGCTAGCACAAGCTGGCATGACTTGTGTCTGCATTTAATCAGTTGTAAACTCATCTACAGCCTCTTTCAAATGCATTTCTTTACAGAAAAATGTCAGTTCTTATTGGTTTTTGACGGTTCCTTCCGGTTCTTTCATGGTTCCTAAAAGCCAGTTCCTAGGCTTTTTGATCAACGTGAGAACCAAAAGCTCGGACATGACTTTATCGTCGGGAACCAACATCAATCTCTCATCTAGGTATAAGGAACTCCTAGGAATTTGAATCAACATGTTGTAAAAAGCTTAAAACAAGGTTTTTAGAGGCTAGATTGACAGTAAACTTAATAGTCTGTACCTATATCTAACCTAGGGTTAGTAAGAACTACTAGAAGTGCGGGACCGTAGAGTACCCCACTCACCCCCGGCATGCAATAACGATCGAGATCAAAATTAATATAATTGAGTCTGAGATTTTATATTTTAACTTAAATGAATTAATTGATGTAACACATGCAATATCATCAATGTTTAATTTTTAGTTGAGTATGATTAATCAATAATTTTAATTGATCAATCATTGTTCAATGTATTGGGAGCTAGAATAAGAGGGAACCATTGCTTGATTGATTGCATGATTGATAATCGGCGTATAGTAAAGAAGGGGTTAATATTGTTTGACTATGTTTTACTATGTTTGACACAGCAGGGGGATTGGCGGCTTCCCAAGCTAGCCCAAGTATATTAAGCGCCAGAAAAAGAAGGCGATTGTACCCCCTTATCACTTTGACTCAAACTTTTTAGGAGATTCAAGTTCAGCCTAATTAAGTTCTACGGTTTTCACCTATTAAGTTTAAGTATATTCCAAAATTCTGCGTTAGGTCAATCTTTACTTGTGTTTAATAGCACAGTATAACCACAGCTTGTAGGTCTTTGTCTTACATACATTATTCCACTTAAATGTCGTTATCACTCTTATCGAGGGCTTCATTCTCAAAAATACGAATGATGTTCAAATTTCAAATTTGAAGGGCCTTCTCTTACAGCAACATTAGTTGAGACCGTGCTAAAGACCATGAGTTTCTGCCGTAATAACGGTTTTAATGCCTCGCAATACCACTAAATACCACCTGCTGGAAGGAAGCGTTATCCATCTTGGTATATCTTGGGTGCGCACTTGAAAAAAGAACTAAACAAAAAATGGAGATAAGCTGATGAAAGCGGAAGGATTCAAAACAGTTAAAAAAGAGGTCTGGCTCTCAAATACAGAAGCTCTTTAGATTTCGCAATGAATGGGAACCCTAAAAGAGTTTATACAATGACTCTGTCATGAAGTCACACCAGATCAAAAGATCCTGGTATGATCCACTGTGGTCAATAATTTGTGTACGTACGTACAGATGCTCGGAACGGCTCGGAATATATATATACAGAGTGTATCTATGCATACGTCGATCGCAGGTGGCTCGGGCCGAGCGCGTCTCGCTCATTGACGTTGCTATGCCACGGCGACTTCGTCGCGTCGACGTTCTACGGCCTTCAGCTGCAGCATCCTTCGAAGTTCTGCACCCCCTTATTTCAAAGCACACTCTGAACTTCTGCAACAAAGTTGAAGACTATTCTGAACTTCTGCAGCCTCAGTTTAAGAGTCGATAGTGACAGGAAGGTAGATGATTGAGCTTAAATAAAGAAGTAATTAATTTAAATTAGTGTGAAGAAGATGATTAGGGGTTTTTTCATGCATGCCGCGTCCCCATATATGAGAGGCGGATCTAGCCTAGTTTGTCAATTTTTTCTGTCCTACGCCTACCAGCGACGAAAATAGGCGTGACTTCGATCACCCTGATATAGCTGATCAATCGCGGCTTCACAACAGGTTGGACAATCAAAAGAGAGAGAAAAGAGACAGAGGGGATGCAAGACAGAACCTTCGAAACACTTCAGTTCTTTCATTGAAAAAAGGCTACCCTTTTAATCAGAAAGACTTTAATTGTGTGTAGAAGACCATGACAATCATCATGCATACGCAAAAACTGCAATGAAAAATAATGAAAACTGTTTTTCTTAGTTTTTCTTAATACTTCTCAGCTAGGGCCTCGGATTTTCCCGAGCTGCCCGGCCTCCGAGCCTGAGTCCGAGGCTGCATAAACTTCACCAGCTCTCGCACTTACGTACCTTCACGCGCGAACGCGCGAATGCGCGCGAACATGCGTCTATCATGCGTCTAGACTTGTCAAATACTCGCGGTCGATCGTGCATGAATATCGAAAAGTCCAAGAGCGCTCCGCCCGCCGTCTGCTCGTGCTCTCTCTGTGCCAGGATCTGCGAGGTGACCCTGCTGAAAGTTTTTGTGGTCAGTGACCTTCCTGCCAAAACACCCTCGTGTCTACTTCTATCAGATATTCGATACGCATACCCCTCGCATGTGCACAGACTGACGCCAACTTGCTCCAAGGCGTCCCCTGCGTCTGCTTCACTCAAGCTCGATGTGCATGAGATGCAGCTGCCTCCCTAGTCTGTGTACACTGTCAACTGAGAAAAAACAAAAAGGCTTTCCGGCGAGACGACTCCAAAATCCAAACGGAAACATCTCAGCCTCTAACTTCTGCCTCTTTTAGCATCTCCGTCTCCTCCGTCTACCTCAGCCCCACTATGGAGAAACAGGCAGAGACCAGCTACAAGTGGTTCAACCGGAGTGGTCACGTGTTCTCCAAAATTTGGCAGACATGGTGGCAAGAGGAGCACCGTCAGACGGCAGAAAGCATCTACCGTCTCTGCCGAGCTCAGGTAAAAAAAGACCCGAACCCAGGGGAGGTGCGGAGGTGTGCGGAGAGACTCGTGCACGACATGCGTCACCACCTCTACACGGAAGCCGCACGTCAGGACGTGATTGCAAAGGTCGAGCTGGAGATGTGCACAGACACCGAATTCTCCAAACAGTCCAAGGAACCGCGATGACTTAAGTAAGCAAGTACATGCAGGGTCATCCTGGAGACAGAAGAGCGAAGCCGATGCTTGAAGGCCGGTGTATGCGTTAGCAGCTAGGCTGAAATTTCTTTACGCTTTCGCTTGACGGGGCCTCGGTGGCACACCTAGAAAACTGGCAGAGAAGTCTCAAACTGAACACCTACTGTGTCGGACCATTCAGACTGATTGCTCTCTCCTCTCCGTCATGGTCATTCATTGTACCGAATAGTGAGTGAATGAATGAATGAATGAATGAATGAATGAATGAATGGATGGATGGATGGATGGATGGATGAATGAATGAATGAATGAATGAATGAATGAATGGATGGATGGATGGATGGATGAACGAATGGATGGATGGATGAATGAATGAATGGATGGATGAATGAATGAACGAATGGATGGATGGATGGATGGATGGATGGAAGGATGGAAGGATGGACGGGAATGAATGAATGAATGAATGAATAGATCGATCGATGGGTGGATGAATGAGTGAATAGATGGATCGATGGGTGGATGGATGGATGAAGGATAGTGTTGCAAATTCTCCCGTCTGTGCATTGAACTCGTTCGCTCATCATTCTCTCAATTGATCACTGACTACTCGCTTGCTATTAAAGTCGACCTAGAAGTCAACCACCCACCCACCTACCCTCGACCTCACTCACTCACTCTCTCACCCTCTCGCTCACTCACTTACTCATGACAGTCTCATGGACTCGGATTGAAAAAAAATGTACTGAGGTTGTATGCTAACTATGACTTACAGACTTTTGCCAACCCACCGTAGCATCCATCGATCCATCCATCTACTCAATTAATAATTATTATCACGTCACTTGTTGTATATATACATGAATTTCCTGGTATAAATTTTGTAAGTTGCTATAGATATTTTTTTTTTGGCTAAGTCTGGCCGCTAAGAGACTTCTATAACGTACGTTGCTGGCATACGTTGACTCGTCATTGAGTAGACTGATGGCATAGCATAGGATAGGCCGGATTTATGTCCGAACGATATAATAATTGGTACGTACAGGAGAGTCTGGTTCCATTCGTTTCCATTCGTCTCTGCATGGTTTTGAGGACTCTTGGCCAAGCTTTCAAGGTAGGATAAGCTATATATTTATAAGTATTAAAGTATACGTAGAAACTAAATCAAAGGAATATCGAGTTCAATATAGTCTTTAAAAAGTGAGATAAAAAATGATTAGGAAATCAACATAGTAGTTGAACATACTATGACTTCAAAAGAACTAGGTTTGAAACTTCAAATAAGTACATAGTATGGTTTGTATATATGTATTATTAAATAAATTAATTTAAATACATGATGTCAAAAGCTACATACTTTAGTATATACAGCTCTATATAATGCTATTCAAAGTTTGTAGCAATGACATGATAAAACATAAAAAATGATGAAAACATTATATTCAGCGGGGCTAAAGGCCACTTTATTGTGTCCCAGTAGAAAAAACGCCACTGCATACTCTCTCTGTCTTTTAATATCGGCCTCGCCAGTTTTCCCTCGCCCAGGGCACAATCTGTCGCGCCTTGATTGCCATTCGAGTCACTGTCTCCTCGTCTTCCTTTCCTGTCCCTTCTTGGTCTTCCACGTCAACTGTCTGCAAATTTGGCAAGCACCCCGCACGGAGGGCCTTGCGGAAGGCTTCAAAACCCTGAACACTGATCCTGTTTCTACCCAACTGAAGCCGCATAAATTTCGGACCGCCATGCTTAGAGAACACCTCAGCCAACCTCCTCAGACTGCTGTCGTGAAGAGCACAGTCACTGAGATCCAAAAACTCTAGCGGCGAGAACTTCGACCCACCAGCCCCCTGCTCACTTGATCCAAGGAAGGCCAGCGTCTCCTCTCCCACACGCCCCCCTTCAAATCTCAGGGATGATAGACAGGAGGGAAGTCCTTTCTCACTCTCTCCTATTGCTCTGATCAGTCTGTCAAGGTTGAGGGCAGGCACGCCTTCACGCAGAAAGAAACCCAGATCGTGCACAAGTGGAGCAAACTTTCCCGCCCTCACCGCGTCTGCCAACTCTGCCACTCCCTCTGCATCAAGGGAAAAGTCGAAGAAGCCGCCCACAGACTCCAGAGACGGAAGCTTACCAGACCCTAACGCTGCAATCATCGGTCCCCCAGCATTCCCCAAATTGGTCTCGGATACAACCTTGAAGAATTTCAGCTTCGGGAGTCCCTTCTCGCTGTCTCTGATTGCATACATCAACTCTCTCCACGCCCCTTCCCCTACTTCCTCATTGAAACTCAGGTCCAAGTCCCTCACACCCACAAGAGCCCCCCCCCTGACGGCATTTGCAAGTCCCCCCAATCCCTCGTCAGTTAGATTCGAAACATACAAATAAACAAAGGAGAGTCTCGGGAGCTTTCCAGAGAGGAGAGCCGTACCCAGAGACGCAGCCCCCTCCCCCGCTCGCGTGTCTGAAAGATTCAAAGTCTCAAGGAAAGGCAATCCATTCTCACTCTCAACGACCCCCTTCATCAGCGCCTCCATCCCCTGCCTGCCAAAACAACCAGCACCTCTGTTGGAAGCCAAGTCTAACAACCGAAAGTTAGGCAGACAGCCACCCTTGACTCTCTCTGCAAGCAAGATCATGTCCGCATCCGACACCTCAAGGTTGGAGAGGGACAACTCAGACAAGGAAAGAACATGTCCCCCTGTGTACAGTGCAGAAAAGAATTCACTTTTCGCTTCTGCAAACACTCCCCTGAGAATTTGCACAGAGCCCGCCTGTCCATCTTCCCCTGGACCGCCTTCCTCCCTCTCAATCTTCAGCTTTCTCAAGAAACGCAACCACCCCCTGCGAATTCCCTCCCCCAGCAACCTCAAACACTCACACAAAGGCCCTTCCTCTATCGGCGAGTCACAGTCCATGCTCAGATCCAACGCATCCAACACCGCCCCTCTGTCCCCTTCCCTTGCTGAAGACTCGAGAAGCGCTTTCAGAAAAGTCACAAGTTTTGAAGGGGGAGACTCTAGACTTAGGGTACGGACAGAGGGATAAAGGCCCTCTCCCAACGCTCGCAGCTCTTTTTCACTCTCCACCTCCCTGAAACACACCTTCACGTGCCTTAGTTGGGCGCAGTTTTCGGATTTCAGAGCAGAGAGAAATTCGGAGACCCCCGAGACAACCCCCGATTCGGAAAACACATTCAAATCCGTCAACACAGCGAGAGTCCCACCCTCACAAAGAGCCTTTGCAAAGCACCCCAACGCACTCTCAAAATCATTACCCTCCATGTCCAGAACTTCCAAATTCGGCAAGTCACCCCGACCCAGCCCCGACGCGAACTGCTCTCCACGCGATGGATGGAGGCCGCACTCTCTCAACAAAAAGACGCGCAGAGACGGCATACAGGACAGAGACAGAAGGGAACACACTGCTTCCATCTCCTCCTCTACCCAGGCGCCATGACTGAATGGGTGCGCAGATCGAGAAGGGTTTGCAGAAAGGTTCAACTCCTCCACGTTCATCAACCCCCTCTCCTTGATGGCTTTGCAGAGAACCTTCAACCCATCCCCTTTCAACCCCGTCTCCTCAAGATCCAAAGCCCTGAGGGAGGCCGCCTTCCCCTCTCGGATTCCCTCCGCCAGTGTGCGGAATCCCTCGAAGCCGAGCAGGTTGCCTGAAGACAAAGACCCAAACAGTCACTGTGTACAGGCGAAGTAAGTGCTGAAGAAGCGACTGCGCCTAAATGACTGACGCACGCGCTGACCGAAAGCGTTATAGAAACGGCTAGCACTGAATTAACCGAAGTCGGCTGAATTTTCTTGATGCATGAATCCTGCATGCAGCAGCTGTCTCTCTCAGAAGAACAACGTGAACCAACAAAATCATCTGTTTCTCTGCATGTCAACTGAACGAAGGTTCTTTCTGCTCAGGCCCCTCAACTCAACGAACGAAAAAGCAAAGAGGATGCAAGAATCCCGTTCGACAGATCATTTAAAGATACAGCAAACGAAACAAGCAAGCCAGCTGGCCAGACGGCTAGGCAGACAGACTGAGTGACTGACCATTCAAGGAGAGTCGTTCCAGCGACGGCAGCAGGAGAGGGAAAACGATGGGGGCCTCCTCTGGACCGAGAGATTTCTCTGAAGTTGTGTAGACATACACATTCATGAGGAAGAAGTGGCAGAACAAGAGGAGGGAAGGCCGGAAGAATCTTTCCTTTCTCTATGGCCCTGTTTGAAAGATAACATTAACAGAGACGATGACAACAGACAGGAAAGATGGTGGGTGCTGTCTGGCCGAATTCTCTCTCCCTCCACCTGACCCACACATACACACAGACATTCACACACATACACACAGACATTCACACACATACACACAGACATCCACACACATGCAAACAGACATCCACACACATACACACAGCTCTTGAAACAAATAAAAGTGGGGTATTGGTTGGAGGGAGGGCTTTGGACACCGGGGGCGCATCTTCTTTTGTTCTTGTCCTTCCATAGGTTCCGAACAAATGGTGCCGTCGGGCGTCCTGCTCTTGTGGGGGAGAAGGCAGGTGGGAGGGTTGCTTTGTTGTGTGCTATGCAAGTTTTGTCTTTTCCGAGGACTGGGTACCTCCGTCTGGCGTGCGTGCTTAAGACTAAAGCGAAGGGGCCGCCTAGTCTTGCAAGCCTTCAAATGCCCCATGGAACCTAGGTTGAGTGAGCGTTTTACATGACATGGGGTTGTCCTCAAAGCCTTGTTAGTGGCTTGGGGTCTGGCATCGCTGGATCTAGGATTTAACCCTCAATCATCACAGACATCCACACACATACACACAGACATCCACACACATACACACAGACATCCACACACACATGCACACAGACATATATGCACACACATGCACACAGACATACACACACACACACACACACACACACACACACACACACACACACACACACACACATGCACACACACACACACACACACACACACACACACACACACACACACACACACACACACACACGCACACACACACACACACACACACACACACACACACGCACGCACGCACGCACACACACACACACACACACACACACACACACACACACACACTTACTTGTCAGTTCTCCTGCCTGCCAACGCGGACTTCATCCCAGTTATCGCACTACCAGGTACGATTTGCAGAGAAACAATTTCGATGCCTACTCACAAACAGCTCTCATGCCTGCATGTTTCCATTTAGCTCCTCACCTCCAAAGACGAAGCTCTTGAGTCGTCTTTGTCCCTCCCTCCTTCTCGCTGCCTTCTTCCTTTGCAGAAAGCGACCGAAAAGAGGAAGCGCCTGCCCCTTCACCGCCCCAGACCCTTCACAGAACAGAAACCAATGAAGAAAGAGAGAGCTCCATGCTCATCAATCTACAGCGCATCTGGTTCTAGTCTCTGCCGTCCTCTCGGGCAGTGTGCATTTCTCTTTTTCTGGCTTCCTCTCTTCAGCTTTCCAGGGAACCAGAATGAGCAAGGAAAGAGGCAGAGAGAAAAGACGCAAGAAACCTGGGTGACAGACAGGCGTAAACAGACACAACGGTAGACCAAAAGGAACAAGCACACGAACGGGACTTCTGCGAGACGCACAGACAAGCACACAAAGGCAAAAACAGAAAGACAGACATCACCCACCAAGCTTCACCTCCGCAACAGAATCGGGAAGCCCCTCCAAGAGGAAAAAGATCTTCTTGGCGGAGAGGCCGAAAGTGTCTGCAGCAGTGCGCAAACAAACACTCATCAAAAAGAGAGAAGCTCCGTGCTCGCTTCTCTACACAAATAGAGGGAAGCCAACTGAAGACGAAGGACTAGAGAGGGATTCAACCAGACGCGTCGAATGGAAGTTTTTAGTCAATGCAAAAACAAACACACAAAGGATCTGCTTGCATGAGTGCGTGCAGAGATTCTCAGACGGCCATGTGACTCACCTGAAAGATCGATTGCTTGGGGAGGGTCGACAGAAGTTTTCCCGCTCTCCTCGTTCTGTGGGGAAAGGCAGAAAGGGGGGACACAAAAAAACTTCACCGCGTCTGTGCAACAAGTTTCTTCCACCAAGGAGGCAACGCATGCAGAAGAGTGACGCATGCGGGCACACTACCACATGCGGACAGTAACGCGTGCATGAAGATTTGCCTTGACTTGACTTGATCTGACTCAACGGGGGACTACAGAAAGAAGGGCCACACGCAAGCAGAGAAGAAAAAGAAAAAACAAAACACAGAACCAACTCAAGTTTTGAAAGAGCGAATTGATCACGGAAAAGTTGAGAGAGGGCGGAGAAAGAGAAAGGGGGCGATGGGGGCGAGAGAGAAAGCGAGAGGGAGAAGAGCACAAGAGAGCCGTTCTGAAGAGAGCCCTGATGCGTCTTATGCTGCATCGTCATTCAGTCTACAAATACCGTTCCTTAATTCGTGAGCCAAAAAGGGCGACGGTAGAATATATACGGGATTCATTGACTGACCTTTATATATGTAAAGCTGGCAGCAGAGCCAGGCCAAGCCAAAAGAGTCCCTCTGCCTTGCCAGCTCGGAGAGCGTCTGCAGGTAGGATGAAGGGCATTGAGGATATTGAAGGTTGAGGAGAGGATAAAAAATCTCCTCAGAATGCAAGAAACGGAGCACAGCCAGCAAAACAAGGCGGGTATCTTCTATATTTATAATCTGCCAGGCAGAACAGCTAGGCAAGATGGTACACAGAAGAATGGGCACCGCACAAACAAGCGCACACGCACGCAGTCATCCTCACCTCAGCAGAGAGCCCCATATGCTTCAGGATAACGACGAGACCGTTATCTTTTGTCTGCAGTCTTTCCATCTCCTCCTTGTTCAGAGAGCCCGCAGCGTCCATTTTGTCCATTCGGGCGCGCTCTTCTCTTGTTTTTTCGGGACCTTGTTCGGACGACATGGATCCGGCCGGCTGGCTGGCTGGCTGTCCTGCACAAGTACCGAGCTTGATTCTAGTGGGCTTCTACACAATACCTTGAACAGCAAGTGCAGTCTTTTTGAACAGACAGTTCGGGACCGTTTTGGATCATTGGATATTGCATGCATTCAGATGGTATCAGAGTGCCATGTTAGAGCGCCATGCATGATCCCGCGGCCCCGCGGCGGCGGCCGGCCGACCTAGGGCCCCCCGCGGCCTCGATCGTACATAGATTCGGCCGGGATCGACTAGCCGGGACCGCCGCGGGGCCTTTGTCAGTGGCGTCACTAGGTGCATTGGCCTCGATCAAATGCTGCTCAGTGCATGACTTCGATCCTGTGCGCGTCTTGACATGTCTTGACTTACAGACTATCACAGACATTCCTTGTGCAAATAGGTGTAGAAGTGAATAGAAGCGAAAAGGCTGTCACTTCCTTTAACTCCCTTAAGGTCTGTTCAGATAAATCCTCCAGAATTCAACCGAGGTAATCCAGTCTGATCCAGTCAGTCGAGTTCAGCTATCAATTTATTCAGACTGCGATCTCTTCTTCTTCTTCTATTGCCACCTTTAACGTGTATGCTGCTCGTGAGCTCACAAAGCATGCACTTCAGGGGATCTTGCGCTTAGTTTTATCTTTAGAGTTGAGTGATTGACGATCTCTTCTAGGATCTCTTGCATGAACATGGGCTGTTGAGAGCACGGCTCCACTCTAGCATAGCCAAACTTTCATTTTATTTTATTCATTTCATATCAATTTGTTGCCTCTCTTTTCACTGTGCAACAAAAACGATTTGTACCTAACATGTCCAGGCTTTCTCTTCTTGCTCTTATTTTACTAATTATTCTAGTAAAGCCTTATTACTGGCTTAGGATCTAGCGTCGCTGGGTCTAGAATTTTACCTTCAATCATTATTATCATCATTAATAGTTGTTTAATAACCTAAAAAGTCCGTTTATAACTTACTTCTATAAAATCCATAATCATTTTGATAATCATTGCACACACAGAACCTCATCATTTGCCACAGTTTTCTTCCAAAACTTTAGAATTCTTCTTTCCAAGCCAGCCTGCCGACATGCCCATTTGCACGACATTCTCTTTTTGACATTCACTTCCTTGCAGTCTTGCTTGCACCATTTCACGATTCTTAAATCTTTTATCATCTCTCTGGACCTTTTCCTTCCTTCAGGATTCCACTTTTTCTCCTCTTTCAATCCTCCTTGATCGATTGATCAATCTATTTACATTAATTAATTACAGAAATGCGTGGGACCTCGTCTTCCTCAAGGCCCGAATCTGACAACTAAAGTCGCTCAAAGTCCGCAAATTCGGTTTGCTCTCCGACTGGCGGAGCTGCCGCCTGAACTGAGTGGGGAACTCCGACGCCCTCTGCCTCGCTGGCACAACCTTTACCGTCCACCCCTCGTGCTTCTGGGGATCAAACACAGGCGTGCGAGACGCTACACTCCCCCCCTTCCCTCCCTCCGTCATTGCATTGCTGACCCCCCCCGTAGTGTACACAGTCGATGAATGCTTATTCGCCCCCTCCCCCCTCCCCGGAAAGGACACTGCCGAGCTAGCATTCACTGTCGGATTCCGAAACCCCCCTCCCACCTCTGCCTTCTCAACGAACGTCCCGTCTCCCCCCCCTCTCCCTCCTTTCTTCAGATGGTCATACGCAGCCCTGGGGGCAGTGCGGTTGAAGAGGGGCGAACTGACTGACTCCCGTCTCCGTGTGCATCCAGGGTCTTTCGTCTCCACAGGAACGAACTGGACCGCACAGCCGTCAGTCAACGCGGGCTTGCCGCACAAGGCCGTCTGCCCCGCCGCCGCCTTCATTCCCAGAAAATTCTGCGCCCTGGTCGTCTGTTTAGAGAACCGGACGGGCTGTCTCATAGACGGCCGGACCCACTTATACTCAATTGTTCTCCGCATCTCCTGAACTAATACGACCTGCTCTGCCTCGGGGTCTCTCATGGGTGGGGGCGCTTTTGTGATATCTGGGCGGGCGGTTTGTTTTGAAAGGGAGAAGCCGAGGATCTTCTTCACGGAGGAAGAAGCGGGACAAGCGCGGGAAAGGGATCTGTCGATGTCGCAGTAATCCTTTCCACCCCCTTGCCAACTTTCGGGAGGGGGTCTGTTGGACATCCGGTCCATGTCCGGGATGGAAATGCCCATGTTCAGCCTCACTGCACCCCAATTGGGTTTGTAGACAGGAGCAATGACCTCACGAGCCGGACTGGGTCTGGGGAGGTCTTTGTCAAAGTCCTGAATGTAGGGCCCCCCTACTAGGTGTCGTCTGAGGGTTTGGTGAAGGTCAAAACCCAAATCGTCCTCGTTCAGTCCTTCGTGGAAAACGAAATCTGAGTCAATGGGCTTTCGTGGGAGCATCTGGGTGAAGGAGGGGACTTTGACGATGCGGGAAGAGAGGGACTTCTTGAGGTCAATTGGGGTGGAGGGACGCTCAAGTTGGTCGAGCTTCTTTGGTTTGATGTTCGGCATGCTGGCGGAAGGCTGGAGACCTGCCTTGCCTGTGCCTGAAAGTGGTGAGTCGGCGTTGGCATTCTGGGGAGATGAGGGCTCCTGAAGGGGTAAATGAGAAGCCATGGTGCTTGGAGGGAGAAGGTTCTCTTTTCTCAACACACTGACTGTTCAAGTCTCTGCATATGTTAATATGTATATACGCTGGAATGCGCCTCTGCACGCTTCTGTCTCTAACACTTTGTGGACAGGACGACGAGACTTTGTGACGTGTACTTTAGAATCCCTTGTGCATTCCTTTGGGTTCGTCCTGCGGGATGTGTACGGATGGGCCTTTTTCTTTCAGTCTGGCTGACTGACTGAATGTTTACAGAAGAGTCCGCATGCTGATTCAGTCAACGCTCTACGGCTCAAGTCTTCGATTATTGACCACTTCAGCTGTATACCGCATGCCGCATGGAAACTCGCAATGGCATGAAGTCTTCCTCGAACTGTTTTCTAAGCTCAGGAAGTCTCTTCTCGTGCATGCAGACGTGTTCTTCCTCCGTATAATGTGCTTAATTGCACACAGCTAGGGCCCGTGACAGGTTTAAATTCCAATGCGAACAATTTTGAGGGTTAATTCTGCATGCAGGCAGCTAGCAATTCAATTGCATGCATGCATGATCGAGGAAGGTCCCGCGGCCCCGGCCCCGCGAACGCGACAACTTAATTGGGCCCCGCGGCTTTTCGGGACTCTGTTCTGCACTTCTACATGTACTGAAGTTTTTTTTTTTTCCGTTTCTATCGCCTCGGGGGGCAGCTCAGCTCTGCTGAGATCAGCCGAGAGGCCCTGAGATCGCACGTACTCGCATAACGCATTTTTTCATTTTTGGGGGGGGGATCGGTTCTGTCTCCGTCATGGTCGGTGTCGCCCAAGTTCCAAAATATACCCCTCAAGCAACTCGTACAGAGCCGCGATCACATATACCTTATAATTACTTTACACATGTGTGCCCCTCAAGTAACTCGCACGGAGTTGTACATGCATATACGATGCGCGCGCGGTCCCGAAAAGCATACTTCGCTGCCGTGGCCCCCGCCCTATCGCAGCACACAACTTAGACATGCATGCCTAAGCCCCCGATGGTGTGCATCAATTAGCGAACCCCTAAATAGCCCCCCGAGGCACTCACCCAACTGGTTAGGTGTATTCCGTATATATATACACGAGAGTGGGCGTGCGCTGCGCGCCGACGTTGTTTTGGTGGGTATATTCCGAGTCCGGCGTCGAAAGAGGGACACATACAAAAGTTCTTCTCTTTCAAGGCGTCATGAGCGGCGCATGTTGGGATGCCTTTTTATGCATGCTCCTTTTTTGCAACACTATATACGACATTATTACTTAGAGAGACGGGGAACCCGCCAACCATTTATTTAACAATTGCCATGCAGCGTACAGATTGAGTTGTACAACTCAAGTGAAGTAAAGTGAACTTGAGTTTCGAAGGAAAATGATGTTCAAAAAGCTTCAGAGTAATTGCAGAGGCCGGCTTATATATAGAAAAATTTTTATGTGTCCCTTCCAGTTGGGCCCGAATGGCAACTATATGTGCGTACAAATCACTACTTGGTTATAAGCTAGTAAGATTTTGGACATGATTTGGTCCCAAAATGCAAATTTCTACACAAGTGGTGCCCACGCAGTTATCTCAGACGCGAGTATAGTATAGTAAGATATATATATAGCTCGTTGCAAATCAGTTGGCACTGTTGAATTTAAATATATGCATGCATCCGCCTAGCGGGCCCGGCTGCATGTGTATGCATCAATCATGCTGACCGTCTACGTATCGTGATTATGATACCAGAGCTAAAAATTGATCAAACAGCAGATTCAGCTCTCCACTACTACCATATGAAAAGCTACCTCACAATGAAGCTCAAAACCCTTTAGAACCATATATAGTCAAGCAGGCTCCACCTATAAAGAGTTAAATCTCGCAAATTTTCACAGGTAGACTAAAACGTTAAAGATTGCGACTTTCATGGGGGGCACACCTGTTGCTTCCTGTCTCCTTCCTTCTCCCTCGTCTGTCCCATTACGAGAAGAGCGACATGCGTTCACTCAGCATGCACATGCATGGATCTTGATGGGAATGGGTGGTGTGTGTGGGCAGACTGGCTGTGGGGAGCCTCTGCAGTTAGTGGAACAATTTAGATGGATACCTGGAAGAGGGAGACGGCGAAAGATCACTTTCTTTCGCTGGAATCTTGAGATGGATCACATCTGCCCCGTCCAGGATACAAAGTATCGACTACATCTATGCAACCTCGACTTTCTTAAGTTGAGGCACGACGAGTGGCAGTCCTTTTTCGATGACCTGTGTTGGGAGGCGAGGCATTGCCGCTTAGGTTGCATGAGCTGCCACGAACGACCAGATCGTCCTCGCTATAATTTGGTCAGTTTAGTTACTAGTATCAAGACTAGGCATATGTGGGCTCCTAGGGAAATTGTGCCAACTCATTTGCAACATACGGTATAATTAATTTTCAAAATTATAATGAATGCATGCATGCACGATTTTTGTTCTTTAATTCATGCATGCATGCATGCATATTCTTATCGCCTCTCCGGCCGTGTATATTGGTTCATGAATGCATGCAAATTAAAGCATATATATGCATATGCATGAATGCATGTGCATGTGGTTAATTCCTTATATTATTCATATATAATATTTTGATTTCAATCCAGAGACGGGTCCATTTATAGTGAAGTAATCCCCGCTGCTTTTTGTGAAAACTTCTGGTGCTGACGTTCATCAATTCCACTCCCGCTGTTGAGCACTCACCCTCAGAGAGTCAGACTGACTAGGCATATATAGTGCTCCAGTCGCTTTCGTCTCAATTGATTGCACGGCAGAGGCAGAGCAGCAATTGAAGTGACACGCACTCAGCAGAGAGATCTAGACAGCTGCACCCAGCGTCGGACTGCACGAAGCAGCTCAGTTGAGCCCCACCTTCTTCTTTCCTCAACGCCATGCGTAACAGGAAAGAGCCTCTCGGCTTTCCTCTGCTGCCTGTTCTCTTGTCGGCGTTCCTGTTGTTTTCCTCCGTTGTCAATGCCGAAGAGAAGGACCAAAAGCGGTTCCTTAGAGTTCGCCGAACCCAAGGCAGAGAGAGCCCCCCACCCCCCCTGCAATGCTGTCAGATGGTGGTGGTGCCAGTGAGGTCCAAAATGGATTCGAACGGGAAGCCCGCCAGCTGGGTGGAGTTCCCTGGGGAGATGTGTGAGACGACAACCCAGCAAGAGATGGAGCAGTTCATGGCAGAGAACGACTGCGTGGTTGTCGGTAATGAGGCTGTCAACAGGGCCTTCGAGAGTTGGGCCAAAGTCCCCCAGCCGAAGTTGTTGTTGAAGTACGAGGGCATCTGGAGGAAACTCGACAAGGAGGCAGAACAGAAATTCAAAGACATGGTCGAGATGGAAGCGTTCGATGACGACGATGATGCTTTTGGAGAAGACGAACTGTGAGTTTGCTTACTGTCGTGTGCTTTTGTATGTGTCCAAAACCATTTGTTTCTATGTGGCACTATGAGCAAAGAACGAGAATTATTCGGTGTGCTGTACGCACTCTGAATATTTATTTTCCTCTTCTTGAGGTCTCTCACTATTCACTCCTTTCATCTGACCTCACATGACTGCATGATATCATGGATGCAGATGGGGAGACGGCGACCTGCTTGGAGCCATCCCTGGTCCCATGGGCAGTCTGGGACCTTTCGAGGAATCCTACCGGTCCGGTCAGGAGGGGGCGCTCACAGGGGCGATCGACGACGCGTTCAAAGACTCCATGAAGCAAGAGGACAAAGAGGAGGAGGAAGAGGAGGAGGAGAACCCAAAAGAGGAGACAAAGGAACCAGCGGAAGAGGACAAGGGAGATGAGACGGAAGAAGAGACTACACCGCCAAAGAAGCCCATGGTCAGCCAGTCGATCTGCATGTGTTTCCCTTCCTTCCGCTGTTCGTTCATTTCTTTCCATTTTCTTCTAGAACCCTTCCCACCTTACTTCCATTCGCAGTTCCTTCTTTGCTCACTCGCATGTTCCCTCCCTTCCAGCTCCCTGCTCCTGGTAGTCGTCCAGCTGCTTCTTTTTCTCTGCATGAGGCTGTTCTTTACCTTTCCGCAGTGGGCTGTTGGCCCTTGCCGAAGCCGCCTCTCGCTGTCTCTCTCTGTCACAATCATGCTATCCTGTATACTCGGGGCAAAAACACATCAGTCACAATCATGCTATCCTGTATACTCTAGGCAAAAACACATCAAATACCCCCCCCCCCTCTGTGTGTGTGTGTATGTGTGGAGCAGAAGGCTGGCGGCATGGGAGACCTCCTCGGCGTTGCCGACACTACAGATGTCTGTCTTCTCTTTCCTGCTCTCAAATACGCTTCGTTTGTTGTGTATTTTGTGGAGGGAAGAAAACCAGCCATGCCTTTTCTCATGCCCTTCCATTACGTCCTCCGTTCTCCATTTTTTCTTTAAACCTCTGCTTCTCTCCTTGACAAGAAAGAAAGAATGACAGAAGGAGAAACCGAGATCCTGTGGAGAGACGGAAAGTGTCTTCCTTGAAGCAGAAGAAAGAAGAGGGAAGGAGAGGAAGAGAGGACTCATGAGTAAGTAAACAGATTGAGTGAAGGTCGAAGAACAACAAGAAACATCTGCTATGCCTCTCCGAGGTTTCTTCTTTCCTTCCGGTCTGCATTTACTCACTACGCTGATTCTTTGTCCGCTTCTCCAACTGTCTGTCTGTCTGTCTGTCTGTCTGTCTGTCTGCGTGCAGGACAAAGGAGAGAAGACAGGAGGTTTCATTTCCATACAGAATTCTTAAAACATAGATGCATACATACATACATACATTCTGAATCCATACATACATACTCCAACTGTCTGTCTGTCTGCTTGCAGGACAAAGGAGACGTGACAGGTGGCGAGGGAGACTTGACAGGCATGGCCCCCCTGGGACCTGATGGGAAGCCTCTTCCTCCCAAGGTCAGTCAATCAATCAGTCAGCATGTCTGGTTGGAGTGGGGTCAAATCGTTGAACTCTGTCTTATATTGTCGTGTCGGGATGCCGAGAAATTCTTCCCTCACCTTTATTTTGCTTCGCGGAAGCAAGGAAGAAAGCGAGTGACGGAGAAATCCAT